>JASVEL010004733.1:0-160013 GCA_032618575.1 Nicotiana noctiflora | reverse complement strand
GTGGTTCTAGCACAATCGTTCAACTGTTATAAATGGCTTAATTATCTGCTTTTAAACAATTATGGACCTATGTGCAAATTTTAAACTTTAACCGCTTTTATTTATTTTTTAGAAAAAATTATAACGTTATTAAAACATGTCTCGAACCACGTCACATAAATGCACCAGTGGCTTTCAACATATTTTAACCTCGTTGAGATTTGGATTTGGGTCACATAAATGTGCACCCTAGTTTAGGAAGGTAGATTATTAAAATACGCGCCTAAAGCGACTAAGGTGTTGATAACTTTGCGAGAGGCCATGAAAATTTTGCTAAATGGAACGTCACGAGTTCTAAGGATAATTAAAAAATAATTAAATGAGGGCCACACATTATGAAATTTTATTTGGCGCGGTGCAAATCAATTTTATGTTCGAAATTGCTTAGGACTAAAGATGTTTTACACCCAATCAAAACAGTAAAATTCTAACTGCTGAAGTATTTTACGGCCTCACCCAATCTAATCCATTTTCAAAAAGAATTGCATTTGCATCTATGAAACAAATATCTTCGTACAAGTTTAAGCAATGAAATCTACCGATTTAATGCGAAGCTTATAAAAGACAAGGAACAAACGATCATCACATTTAAATAAACTAGAATATTCACATGACTATATAAGAACAAAGAAACCAAGCAGCACATTAACAAATGGGTGTAAGAATAGACTTTGGATTGACTGGATCTAAACCTTAAGATTGCTGCTACTCTACAATAGAAATCATGAAATTTCATGCATTCTTTTACCGGTTACTAAAAAAAATATTCTCCAAGGGTAGTCTTAATTTAATCAACAAAAACTAAAAATTATGACGCCGATCTATTATTCTAGTACTTAGAATATTTGAATCTACTACAAATATGTAATATGGGACTATTTACAGGTGAAGAATATAATGGAGAAATTCTAATCTAATAAAGAAATCAGTAACAGCTATTGAAGTATATTTTCGAGTTCATACAGAAGACGGGTACATATCTTTGTTGGACAAACAAAACAATGATACATAGTGCAATTTATAAGGAAAAATTCAATGATAACATTGAGAGGAATAATAAGTATCAGACAACTCTTAATACAAGCAAAAGCTCCAACCTATCATTATTGAAGCTAAGTATAAGATAACACAAATCAATAAATTGGAAATTGAATAGCCTGATAATTAGAGCTTTGACTGACTAGAATTTCAAGCAAAATGACACGAGCAAGATGAACCAAATGTTGTGGCCAAAATTGGAAACGGACGCAACTCGAGCCTTTGTGAAGAGGGTCCTCCGTTAAGTTTTTGATTCTTTGGAATGAAGAAGCTTCGTTGGTTTTATCTGTGGAAGGAAGGTCCGAAAATGGCTGCTATGGAATTGTTTTCTGAAGAAGTAGATCACCGACGTAGGGCCTGTTCCAAACGGCGCTCTTTTAGCTCTTCTTGTCAGCTATCTTTCACATCTTAGGCCTCTTTTTTTGTGTGTATAAGGTGTTGGTACCATTATATAGGGGTATGGATTAGGTTTATATTTTGTGTATTTTGCCAATTAGTTCCTAGGTCTTTTTGTGTTAAGTCCTAAGAGTCTTTTATTTATTTTTTGTTTCAAAGAAAACTTGGGCCTTTATGGCTAGCTGTGCTAAAAATTAGCTTAATTAACTAAAAATTTTCCATATAAAAATATTAAAAAAATATTAATTAGCCCTACTATTTTTATTTCTTTTGTATTTTTTCAAAGTGAAAAAATGACTACAAAAATATTAATGAACCTATTTTTTTATAATTTTTGTTTTCTTGCAATAAAATAAAGTAAAAGCATCAAAATGAAATAAAATAGCTATATTAGGCCTAAATTAAATATTTACATGCTAAAGATATAAAAATCTTGGGGAGAGTCGAAAATCACATGTCTACAACGACCCCTCTTTGACAGGAAACGCGAAGTGTTTTGGGACAAAGAATGACTAGATAGGTTTTTGATCTGACCCATATTTGGAGAGAAAAAAGAAAAAAAAAAAAAGAAAGGAGAATGTGACTAAGACCTGGTATCTGAGCTGCCTACATATCACTGGATATAAAGGAATCAAGTCACGTGTAGTTTGGAGGTGGATGAGGAGATGGAGTACCAAGGTGGAGAGACAGTTGAGGTGTCGTTCCGCTGATGTTCCGGTCTGCGGTCCTATTATTACGTCAAAAATCTAAACATGAAAAAGACTAGCTAAATCTGTCAACTACGAGTTACGAGATTCCTATCTATAAGTCTTCTGAAGCTTGATCTCGAGTCTTGAATGGTTCTTCAGGCATAATTTGGATCTGAACCTTGACGCTAGCTAGTTGCAGGTGCTAATTCATTCTTTCTCAGCTTCTCTGACCAAACTCGGACACCACACCATGCTTGTGACTCCAATCATGCCTTAAGCAATTCACATCTTTCTCTACTTCTGCATTTGGATTCACTTTTTCCTTCTTTTTGTTTCTCCTCTTTTTTTATTACTTTGGATTGTGACTTACTTCCGCTGATCATCTCGGACTGTTGACTCGTATTCTTTCCACAAGCATCTTTTGTTGCTGACTTGAATTGCATTATGAAGTGTTTTGCCCTTTCTTCGTGTGATACTTGACCGCTAAAACTAGAAATGTAGTCCTCTATTCTCTAAGCAGGCTCCTGACTGTTGAAACTTGAAATGTATGCCTTTGTTCTCCAGCCGGGCTCCTGAGTGCTGAAACTTGAAATTTCAGGAATGGTTGATCGGAGATGATTACGATTTATAGCGTGTTTCATGCATCGTTGGCAGTATATGAAAGTGTTGGAATAAGGCTTTAGCTAATAAGAGGTTCTCTGCCGATAATTGTTTGCTAGGGACAACTGTTGTGAATAGAAGTTTGGTTCCAAGTGTTTTTTTAGGCGGTATATCATTTGTTTCCACCTGAGGGTGCAAGTATGGGTTATTACAGCTGGTTCGGACTTACTCTGAGTACATATGTGAATTTCTGATATTGTGTATGAAGTTTGGAAAGTGCGATGTGGTTCTTTGATTTGGTTTATGGATTAAATGGACTGTGAAAGTTCGGATGTATTGTGTTATTGGGTCTATGCTAGATAGGGTGAAGAGGGATCACCCCTGGGTATATGATTGGTAAGATTATACAGCTACTGATTGGCTTCTAGAACAACTCTCAATACGCTCGAGGACCAGCATTTGTTTAAGTTGGGGAAGATGTAATGACCCGACCCGTCATCACGTGAGTTACTGCCTCGTTTTCCCCGTTTTATGCTTCTATATGCTTCACTATATGTGTTTGAAGAATTTGAAGTAATTCGAATATATTTCGGTTAGAAATGAGACAATTAGTCTCTTTATGAGAAGGTTAGTTTGGAAAAGTCAATCGAATGTTGACTTATTAGTGAGAGGGCTCGAAATGGATTTCCAATGATTCGACTAGTTTCGGGGGATGATTTGTGACTTAGGAGTGAAGTCGAAATTCAATTTGGAGGTCCGGTGTAGAATTAGGCTTGAATTGGCTAAGGTTGAATTTTGGCGAATTCCGGTTGGTAGGTGAAATTTTGATCCGAGGGTCGGAATGGAATTCTGAGAGTTGAAGTAGCTCCGTTAAGTGATTTTGGATATGCGTGCAAAGTTGCAGGTTATTCGGAGGTGATTTGTTTGGGTTTTGTATCAAATGCGTGTTTCGGAAGTTTTAGAAGAACTTAGGCTTGAATCCGTTGTAAATTTGGTGTTTTAATGTTAGTTTTAGTGTTTTGAGAGTGCAACTAAGTTTTCATGATCATATATGGCATGTTAGTATGTTCGTATGCGGTCTTGAGGAGCTCGGGTGAGTTTCGGATAGGTTTGGGTTGCGTTGTGCTCATTTTTCTTATGCTTCGACATCATTTCTTCAAGCATAAATGATATCATACTGAACAAATGAGCTCCGATTACTGTATTGAATAAAACATTAGATCCGTATCGTAATTATGGACCCGTAGCAAAAAGAATCATTGAATTTGGACATCGTATGAGGATTTTATAGCCATTTTACTAAGGTTGCCCAGATTATTAGGTTAATGACGACATTGCCCCTGACGACGTATTAAGAACCTGCACTATTTGCAAATCCTAAATCTACATATCTCCTTCATTATAAGGTCAAATTAAGTATTTCAAAAGCCTAAATTCATTATAATTTCACAAGGAATCCATTGGGAGCAGTAAAACGCGTGAACAGTATACCCATAATTAGCAAGTCGAGTTGTTTTCCAATTTTGGAACGGGAAGAAGCTTCTGAGGTGATTTGTAAGAGAGAAAATTAGTGGGTATCACATAAGTAAGCGATTATTACAACTCATTTATGAGTGATTATAGACCATAATCCCATTCTTTAATTTATGAAAACAGTAGAAAAATAAGATTTTGGGGCCTGAAATTATGAGACCTTTAGGGGTCAAACGGACTCAGCATTTGGTGTTCTTTATATGTACGGAATCGAGAGAAGATGAAGAACACTATTCTGTAAGAATTTCTGAGTTTCGAAAAGTGAGCTCAGGGCTTAGGTTTTGCAATTTCGGGATTATTGATGTTTTCGATTATTTTCGACTGGGTTATGTTTCTTTCGCATATAGTAATGTATTCATTGTAGTTTTGACTAGTTTGACGTGCGAGGAGGTCGATACAAGAGGAAATGGCATCACATTCTAGTTTTTGGCCTACTTGAGGTGAGTAGTTTGTATAGATGATGGCCTGAGGGTTTGAAACCCCGATTTATCACATTCTGACGCTATATTAGGGCATGACTCGCACCCCATGGCAGGTGCGGGATTGTTTATGAATGGGGATTGTGACTTGGTCTATCCTGAATAAGAATTTTTCTATATTGGCGACTGATACGCACCCTGTATTGAATATATCTCAGCTTATTGCCACGTTTGCGGCCTTGTGCCGATCTGTAGAATCCTCAGTGGATGAATATCATTGTGATAGCATGATTTGTATAATCATTGATCTCAGTCCTGTGTTTAATCATTGTTATGAAACGCTAAGTCACTTGTCCTGAAGTTAAATATCTAAAGTACATTCATCTTAATAAATTGGAAACTGTGAAATTAATTGAATCTGTTACGTGACTCATATGCATACTGTGGACTGAGTATGGATCAGGTTGCACGCCGCAGTGAATGCTATGCTTATATTGCGCTTGGGCTGTAGGAGACCCTCCAGAGTCTGTACACACCCCCAGTGAGCGTCGTCGACGTTAAATGGATCTGGATGTACGCCACAGTGTGTCCATGTGCACTGCATTGCATCCTTGCATTACACTTGACTTATATATTTGAAGTTGTTTTGCTGTTGGTTCGTAGTAAGGTGTCGAACTATTAGTTTTAACTTTACTTTGCGGCAATTCGTGGATTTCTTATCTTCAGAAATTTTATATGCTTATTACTCACCGAGTTGGTAGTACTCACCCCTACTCCCTGCACCTTGTGTGCAGATTTAGGTACACCGAAGGCTTAGCTGAACAGTCTTTGTTTCCAGAGCTTATCAGAGTTATTGAGGTAGCTGCTTGACGTTCGCAGGACCTGACTACTCTTTCTATTTCACTTTTATTTTTATATACATTCCCAGACTTGTGTATTTTCGTTCAGATATTGCTATCCATTTAGTGTTAGAGGCTCTAGACTCATGACCCTAGGTCTTTGGGAGTTAGAGTTTATGTTAGAGTTTCGTATTGTTATCATTTGAGTATTTCAACTATGTGTATTGATGTTTTATTTAAGCATTTAATTAATTGGTTTTGAGCTTCACACTCGGGTTGAGAGAGTGAATGGTTGGGCTTGCCTAGCATTAGTGTTGGGCGCCATCATGACCAGGTTTGGGGTCGTGACAAGTTGGTATCAGAGCCTAGGTTACTAGGCCACATTAGTCATGAGCCGGTTTAGTAGTGTCTCGTGGAACTATACGGGGATGCCTGTATTTCTCCACGAGAGGCTGCGGAACCTTTAGGAAAACTTTCCATTCTTGGAATTATTATCGTGCGTACTTGATTCTGCTTGAGATATAACTCTTGAAACTCCTTCCACACGTCTGTATGCGCATGCGAGTGCTCAATGATATACTCGTGTTGATGGCTTGTGATTCCCCGATCGAGGGGCGAGATAATATCCGTGAGATCATATTGGGCCAGTCAGGAGGACTTAAGCCTAGATTTTTGCCCATGGCTTGAGCACCGAGGTGCTAGTGGTGTAAACAAGTGATTTGAATTTATATGTTCAGTATTTTCCCTAATTGTGGGAATGGCGGCTGGATATCCATGTGATGAGTATGTTAGTAATGTGAGATATATCTATGTGATCTTGGGAGTGACTAGGGAGTCTGTAGGATAATAGATGAACTATTAGGTGTTCGATTCCTATTGTGATATGTTGTGTAGCCCAGAGTTTTGGGTGCATAAAGAATATTTTCGTATCTTCTAGTTGGAAAGTTAAGTACAGTACTTGCGGCGGTATGAGTTCAGACTCAGGAAGACTAAATTGGATATGTTATGTATATGTCGGTGGAAGGTATTTTCTAGGTGTCATTATTCGAATAGGTGCAATGCATGTCCATGTATCAATTTTGATAATATAATACAGGTACTATTGAGATTAATATTGTTGATATACATTGTAATATTTTGTCAAGTTGTAGCCGTGTTGTTAGGATGGTTTTAGAGATTCTCTCGCAGGTGGATAGGCCCAATTAAAAAGGAAACCCTGCCGAAATTTTTGAAAAATTTGGGACATAGTTAAAAAATTTGTCGCCTAGAGAGTAGGTTTAACTGTTATGTGAGTGAAAGCAAGAAAATGTAGAAGAGTTAACATTCCAGATGATTTGTGTTTCCACAAGCTTATGAAAGATCGAGTTTAATCTCACTATGGTATTACGACAGCAAGAGCATACACGTTATGAGTATAGTGAGTTGTGATATATGGCTTCGAGCTAAGTTGGGGAGGTTGCTATTGATTAGCTGATTGTGCAGTTATGTACTATGGTAGTTCTGATTTGATGCATGCTAGTGAATCAGTTCTGGTTGCGGAAATAGGGTCGAGAATGACACGAGCGAAGGAGAATTTTCGACAACACTACAAGAGATAGGATGAGCTGGAAAGAAGTTTGATGGTTAAGATAAATTGGTATTGTCTTTAGCTTTACCCGAGAGCGGTGTTGCATCCTGGTTAGTGATTCTTGATCGCTCTTCAGCGTTAGTGCGACCGGTGGTTTGGAGGTAGGCCGCAAATATTGTTGCGGTAGGCTGTGGGAGTGTGTCCCACTAAATGATTATATAAGTGTGGCATGTAGTCACTTGACTGATTAAAGATGTAAACCAAGCATGAAGGTTGTGATTGTGTCGTTAAATTGAGGAATGCATGCCTGGAGGGCACTTAGCCTATTGGGTTGTGAACTAGGGAGGATTACTCCGATTATGATGGTTGTTCTTATGTGTTATGAGAAAAAGGGAGTTATTATGGACCCTTGAAAGGTTGTCAAACTAGTTCATTGTGATCTGAATTAGCTTGATGTCGGTGGATGGACTTAATGTGAATAACATATTTATATAAGGCCAGATGTGTGCATATTTGTAATGCGGTCCTCATGAAAGAGCAATTAGGATGATGCTTCATTGCTAGATATCTCGCGTAGTGATGCATTGCACCGTGTGAGTTGTGAGACAACTCGAGAAATTGCTTACATGTTAAGAATCCGCGTAGGAATGATATTATATGAGCAACTTGGCTGTTGAAATTCTGATTGTATATCGCGCCTCAGTTGTGCTTGAGTTTTGTAGTTATAATGCTATATAATCCTCAGAGGTGTTATTATGCACTTAGCATGCTTATAACCGATATTCAGTATTTTGTGGTATAGAGCAAATTTGGCTCGATATGCATCTCCTTATGCGAGATCTATGCATGGATCGGGTGGTACACCGCCATGGGTATGTTATCCATATCGGGTTGCACGCCGCAACAATATGATGTTGAGTATAGTTTTCTATATGATATTTTGTATGCCTTCCTTCCTATTTTCTAAGGAAGATCCGTATTAGTGCGTTGGATTGGTAATTCCTTCTAGAGATCATTAAATTCGAGATCCATGCAATCTGAGTATATGAAGTAAATTAAGGGGCTAAGACCATTGTTTGGTTCAGAGTAAGGTGATTGTTCTTGCCAAGAGTATAGAACTAATGAGTTGTTGTTTCGACAATCGCTAAGAATGTATACAGATCTCATTTGTCGTGTCAGTATTGTAAGAATTTGCAGAAGGCATGTGTATGTCATGCAGAGCATGGGATGTGTAGTGATTCCTTTTAAGAGATTAGATACGAGAGCGTAAGATGATTAGGGAAGATGGTATTTCTAAGTGGAAGTTATTTGACGCGAGTATGTGTTTCAGAAAAAGGTAATGTAATTAAGCTGATTATATATCAGTAGTATTACACCATGTCCTTGTTGGGTCCACTAGTGGAATTCAGGTGTTCTTTGTTGCACAAGTAAATATTGAGTATCTGTCGTAGAATTATTAGGTATCAAATGGGTGCATGTATTTGCACGGTGGAAACTGGGATCAGGTATGATGATTTGTGTGTTATATGGAGTTCTGATATATATATATATGCTAGGTAGTGGTGGTGGATCTTCATTCGCTGGTATGTTATATTTTGGATGTGAGGTTGTAATTCAGACTGGTTGTCTTAGTGTTGGGTGATTTTGAACTATTTTATTAGGGGCTACGCCAGAAATGCCACGTGTTAGGTGGTGAAGTGCGTTATAATATGTTTTAGCAGAATGATTTATATTTTAGAGAACCAACGGATAGCTGGGAAGGAGTACTTTCTTAATTAGGCATTTGTGATAGATGTCAGTGCAGATGTTGCTATCATTGATCCCGTTCTGTTATTGTGGGATTTTTTGGATGCATTTCTTGTGGCCAGACATATTGTCGGGCGAGATTGTGGATTTCGATATTGATTTGGGGCCGGACACGGTATAGTAAGGCATCGACAAGAGTTATAGTAGTGGAAGAAACAGTTTTAGGCATCTTGGTACTGAGTTTGTTGGCAGGCCGATATGGCTACGCATTTAGCTTGAGTTGGTTTGGTTGACCCTGAGTTGTATTGTTGAGAAATAGGTTGTGTTTATCGTTATTGAGCTTGTTAGTGATCTAAGGAAAGCTATGAGTTGTTTTTCGATGTAGTGAGACATTGTGATTTGTTAGTTATGGGCACATGTGGTGCAGTTCCATTGAGAATTCATAGAGATAGTCGAGTGGGAAGATTAACTGAGTGTTGTTCGGAGTATGGGTATTGGTATGGTCTATCGGGATGTGTGTTGTGTGTTCTCCATTTCACCGTGGGTGTAATGAATTGCGTTGGTTTCAGACATCAAATGTGCGTGGTTGTTGATTTTGAGCATAGAGGCTTGGGGTACTTCAGTTGTAACGGTGTTGGGATAGGATCGCACATTGTAGCGAGGTTGCATGAGTTATCACCTTTCGGAGTAGATTCAGGCATTCTATTCCTATGATGTGAGACGGGGTCTCAGCCTTGTATTATAATGGTATTGATGAGCTTGAGGTACAACTCTTTTGTTTGAGTCATTTGTTATGATTTGAGTGTGTTCAGATCGTTTCTTACTGGTGGGTGTATTATGCAAGATGTGGTTTAGACTTGTTTTGAGATATCATATCACCAGAGTGGTGTTGGATTCGATGTGATCGTTGGGTTCATTAATGAATACGGACATATTTGATCTTAGCTTGTTAGGAAGATAATATCGAGGTTTGACCTAAAAATCTATTGTGATATTAGTCAAGGGAAGTGGTTTCATGAATGGTTGATCGGAGATGATTACGATTTATAGCATGTTTCGTGCATCGTTGGCAGTATATGAAAGTGTTGGAATGAGGCTTTAGCTAATAAGAGGTTCACTACTAATAATTTGTTGCTGGGGACAACTGCTATGAATAGAAGTTTGGTTCCAAGTGTTTGGTTTAGGCGGTATATCATATGTTTCCACCTGAGGGTGCAAGTATGGGTTATAACAGCTGGTTCGGGCTTGCTCTGAGTACAAATGCGAGTTTCTGATCTTGTGTATGAATTTCGGAAAGTGCAACGTGATTCTTTGGTTTGGTTTATGGATTAAATAGACTGTGAAAGTTCGGATGTATTGTATTATCGGGTCTATGCTAGATAAGGTGAAGAGGTGTCACCCCTGGGTATATGATTGGTTAGATCATACAACTACTGATTGGCTTCTAGAACAACTCTAGATACGCTCGAGGACGAGCGTTTATTTAAGTTGGGGAGGATGTAACGACCCGACCCATCGTCACGGGGGTTACAGCCCAATTTTCTCCATTTTACGCTTCTATATGTTTCACTATATGTGTTTGAAGAATTTGAAGTAATTTGGGTAGTGTTCGGTTAGAAATGAGACAATTAGTCTCTTTTTGAGAAGATTAGTTTGGAAAAGTCAATCGAATGTTGACTTATGAGTTAGGGGCTCAAAATAGATTTCCAATTATTCGACTAGTTTCAAGGGATGATTTATGACTGAGGAGTGAAGTCGAAATTTAACTTGGAGGTCCGGTGTAGAATTAGGCTTGAATTAGCTAAGGTTGAATTTTGGTGAATTCCGGTTGGTCGGTGAGATTTTGATCCGAAGGTCGGAATAGAATTCGGAGAGTTGTAGCTGCTCCGTTAGGTGATTTTGAATATGTGTGCAAATTTTCAGGTTATTTGGAGAAGATTTGTTGGGTGTTTTATCAAATGCGTGTTTCGGAAGTTTCAGAAGAACTTAGGCCTGAATCCTTTAGGCCTGAATCCGATGTAAATTTGGTATTTTGATGTCAGTTTGGGTGTTTTGAGAGTGCAACTAAGTTGCATGATCATATATGACCTGTTAGTATATTCGTTTGCGGTCTCGAGGAGCTTGGGTGAGTTTCGGATAAGTTTGGGTTGCGTTCTGCTCGTTTTTCGTATGCTTCGACATCGTTTCTTCAAGCATAAATGATATCATATTGAACAAATTAGCTTCGATTACTTTTTTGAATGAGGCATTAGATCCGTATCGTAATTATGGACCCGTAGCGAAAAGAATCATCGAATTTGGACATCATATGAAGATTTTATAGCCATTTTACTAAGGTTGCCCAGATTTTTAGGTTAATAACGAAATTGCCCCTGACGACATATTAAAACCCTGCACTATTTGCAAATCTTAAAACCAACATATCTCCTTCATTATAAGGTCAAATTGAATAATTCAAAAGCCTAAATTCATTATAATTTCACAAGGAACCCATTGGGAGCAGTAAGATACGTGAACAATATACCTATAATGAGCAAGTCGAGTTTTTTTTTTCCAATTTTGGAACGGGAAGAAGCTTCTGAGGCAATTTTTAAGAGAGAAAATCAGTGGGTATCACAGAGGTAAGTGATTTCATTATTAAAAATCATTTATGGGTGATTATAGACCATAATCACATTCTTTAATTCATGAAAACAGTAGAAAAATAAGATTTTGGGGCCTGAAATTATGAGACCTTTAGGGGTCGATTTGAGGGGTCAAACGGACTTCGACTTTTTTGTTCTTTATATGTACGAAATCGGGAGAAGATGAAGAATACTTTTCTGTAAATGTTTCTTAGTTTCGGGATTATTGATATTTTTCAATTATTTTCGATTGGGTTATGTTTCTTTAGCATATAGTAACGTATTCGTTGTGGTTTTGAATAGATTCGACGCGCGAGAAGGTCTATACAAGAGGAAAGGGCGTCGCACGCTAGTTTTTGGCTGGCTTGAGGTGAGTACTTTGTATAGATGATGGCCTGAGGGTTTGAAGCCCCGGTTTATCATATTGTGATGCTATATTAGGGCGTGACTCGCATCCCATGGCAGGTGCGGGATTGTTTATGACTGAGGATTGTGACTTGGTCCATCGCGAACAAGAATTTTTCTATATTGGCGACTGATATGCACCCTGTATTGAATATATCTGGGCTTATTTCCATGTTTGCGGCCTGGTGCCAATTTGTAGCATACTCAAAGGATGAATATTATTATGATAGCATGCTATAATCATTGATCTCAGTCCTCTGTTTAATCACTGTTATAAAATGCTAAGTCACTTTTCCTGATGTTAAATATCTAGACTAAATTCATCTTAATAAATTGGAAACTGGGATATTAATTGAATCTGTTACGTGACTCATATGCATACTTTGAACTGAATATGGATAGGGCTGCACGCCGCAGCGAATGCTATGATTATATTGCGTTTGGGCTGTAGGATCCCCTCCGGAGTCTGTACACACCTCCAGTGAGTGCCGTCAATGTTAAATGGATCATTCTGGATGCCACTGTGTCCAATTCTACGTCTAAAAAGCAACAGACACGGTCGTACGCAATATATTAACCCAACTATGAGTCGGGGTCGAATCCCACAGAGAACAATGTGTAGGCTATTAGGAATGCAAGAAAATTATCGCTAGTCGCACTAAGCCAAACACTTAAGATTTTGGGTTTTGGAAAATGTTTATGTCTAAATGCAAAAATGTAAACTAACCTAGACAGCAAATAAAATGATCAATGGCTACAAGGATGAGTGCATCGGTAATTACACTCAAGTAACGATCCAATGTATTTCACGATTTTACAAATATGAGCGAGTTTATGTTAATTAGCCACAGATAATATGTCACGACCCAAACCCCGGTCATGATGGCGCCCAACACAATGCCAGGCAAGCCCGACCATATCATCTCTTAACCCAGCCAATTATTAATTCCAATTAATCAAATTAAACTTAAACAACTAGTGATCATATCAAATGAAAAGCGTGATAGTAAAAGCATACAAGTACGGTCCCAACCATATCGTGGTGTCACGAGACTGAGCCTCTACAGAATAACATCCTAATACAAACAAGTCTAGGCAAAAGAAATCAGCAAGATGATAAAGAAGGAGAAAACAGGCTCTGCGGACGCTGGCAGCTACCTCGTAATCTCCGCAAAAGTAGACAAGGATCAGCAGCTACAATGTCTCAACTGCTCTCGGGCACCTATGGATCTGCACAGAAAGTGCAGGGGAGTGGGGTGAGTATATTTCAACTCGGTGAGTAACAATAATAAACAATAACTGAAAGTAAGAACTCCTGTGCTATCATTTAACAGATCTAAGGCAACCCTCATAGGTACGTCATCACTATAATAAGTACTCTGATCTCCAGTCCACATCTATCTCTACAAGATCCCACACTGATCAAACCCTCACTCGTACCCCTACGGTGTACGACCATCTCAATATATGAAGACACATGCCTATGTCTATAATGTATAAGTATTTAAGTAGGTAATAGGATATGAATAAGAATAATGTTGCGGCGTGCAGCCTGCTCCAATACATATACCGCTGCGGCGCGCAGCTCGCTCCATTTAACGTCGACGGCGCTCACTGGGGTGTATACAGACTTCGGAGGGGCTTCCTAGGCCCAAGCGCTATGATGCTACGGCGTGCAACCCGATCCACACATGTATTACTGCGGCGTGCAGTCTGATCCAATATATATATATATATATATATATATATATATATACTGCTGCGGCGTGTAGCCCGATCCCATGATATACACCAGCGCTCACTGAGAATGTGTGCGGACTCGGACTCCGAAGGGGCTCCTACAGCCCAAGCGCAATAATACTGCGGCGTGCAGTCCGTTCCACATGTATATCACTGCGGCGTGTAGTCCAATCCACATATAGGTAAATATATAATACCTCATAATGGGTCCTCGACCCTAACTCAGTCAATATAGACCCGGCCTCTCAGGCTCACTCAGCTAGAATAGGGAATTCCACCCTAGGTATTATCTTTCAAAGTACACATCTAGTACTGGCTCGTAATATGCTCTACAGTAGAAATTACTGATGTATATGTTCCCAACATGATATAAGGGTCACCTAGATCTATAGGTCCCCTAATACTCTACAGATCGGCACAAGGCCCCAAACATGGCTATCAGCCCAATTGCACAGTTATAATCTTATTATCAGTCATAATACACAGTATACTATTAGTCGGGAAGGACCAAGTCCAAGTCCCCAATCACAATGTCACCACGCTTGTTACAAGACGCGTGTCCCATCTCAACATAGCACTGTGAAGTGCTAGTAAGGGGTTTCAAACCCTCAGTACATTATTTACTACTACCACTCACCTCGAACCGGTATAAGCCTCAGTCCGCCATGCGCTTGCCTCGCAAATCAATCTCCTCGGATGCCAAATTTTCTCAAATTCAATGATAACACAACAATATATGCTCAATTCACGTAACCCATATGAAATAACCCAAATTGCATCAAAACCCACAAAGTTGTCAAAACCCGACTTTTGGTGCGCTTCTCGAAAAATTATAAAAGTTACATATTCGGAGCCCTCGTCTCAATGCGAGTCTAGGCATATCAAATTTACCAAATTTGGACTCCATTTGCCCGCTCAAATTGGTGTTTTTCTACAATTTTAGGCCTAGGGCTAAAACCCACATTTAATCCTCCATTTTCATAGAAAGAATCCATGATTTCATGATAAAAGCGTGTAATTAAACCACGAAACTTACCTCCGACAATATCCCGATGATCTCCTAGCTATTTCCCTTCACTTCCTCTCTCTAGGCTTCAAAAATGGAGGGTTTTGCAAATGAACCTGTAAGGAAATGTTTATGGTTTTAAATTCACTGCCTGGGCCATTTACTCTACGCGTTCGCGTTCATTCCCATGCGTTCGCGATGCCCAGCTCCAGCTTAACCTTCGCGAATGCGACCTCTACAATGCGTCCGCGATGAACAATTTCCCAGCCGCCAGATTTTCCTTCTACGCGTTCGCGATACCCTGCACGCGAATGCGATGCACACCCTCACGCAACTACGCGAACGCGACCCCCTGAACGCGATCGCGAAGCTCAAGAATCCTGGCCTACGCGAACACGATTACCAGTCTCGCGAACGCGATGCTTTGACCCGCCTGGCCTTCGCGAACGCGGCCCATGCCACGCGAACGCGAAGGCTTGGATTTTTGCCCAGTGATCTGCAATTTTTCTGCAGATTTTTAAGTTCCAAAAATGCCGGATGATGGTCCGGATTCACCCCGAGGCCCCGGGACCCCAACGAAAACCACCAACATACTCCAAAACACGATACAAACTTGTTCCAAGCATAAAAACACCATCATAAACATCAAAATTACCAATCACACACGGATTCAAGCCTAAGTTTCTTCCAAACTTCCGAAACCGACATTTGATCAAAAACCCGACCAAACGACCTCCGAATGGCTTGAAATTTTGTAGGCACATCCAAAATCACCTAACGGAGCTACTGCAACTGTCGAAATTCCATTCCGACTCCCGGATCAATATCTCACCTATCGTTCGGATTTCGCCAAAATTCAACCTTAGCCAATTCAAGCCAATTTCTACACCGGACCTCCAAATTCAATTCCGATTGTTCCCCTAAATCACGAATCACCTCTCAGAACTAACCGAATCATCAGAATCCGATTCCGAGCCCTCTAACTAAATAGTCAACTCTGGGTTGACTTTCCTTATTCAAGTTTCCTTCAAAAAGGCTATATGCCTCATTTTCAATCCAATTCACTCTTAACTCCCCCGATAGACTCTAACACTAATATAAAAGCATGAAACATGTAATTTCAACATAAAGGGGTGGTAATTCCCATGACGATGGGCCGGGTCGTCACATTCTCCCCCTCTTAAGCAAATGCTCGTCCTCGAGCGGGTCAAGAAACATACCTGAAGTCTCAAACAAGTGAGGATATCTGCTCCGCATCTCCCGCTCGATATCCCAAGTAGCCTCCTCAACGGGTCGACCTCTCCATTGAACCTTAACTGATGCAATCTCCTTCGACCTCAATTTTCTTACCTGGCGACCCAAAATAGCAATAGGCTCCACATCATATGATAGATCACCATCAAGCTGAATGGTATTGAAGTTAACACATGAGACGGATCCCCGATGTACTTTCGGAGCATAGACACATAAAATACTGGATGAACGCTGGATAAGCTGGGTGGCAAGGCCAACTCATATGCCACCTCTCCAACCCTCCTGAGTATCTCAAAAGGACCAATGTAACCTGGGACTCAACTTCCCTTTCCTCCCGAACCTCATGACACCCTTCATAGGTGAAACCTTCAATAATACTCCGTCACCAACCATGAAAGACAACTCTCGAACCCTACGGTCCGCATAACTCTTCTGGCGAGACTGTGCTGTGCGAAGCCTCTCCTGGATCAACTTTGCTCTATCCAGAGCATCCTGAACTAACTCGGTCCCTATCAATCTATCCTCACCAGGCTCAAACCATCCGACGGGAGATCTATATCGTCTGCCATACAATGCCTCGTACGGGGCCATCTGAATACTCGACTGATAACTGTTGTTGTAGGCAAACTCGGCAAGTGGCAAGAACTCATCCCACGAACCACCAAAGTGAATCACACATGCTCGCAACATATCCTCCAGGATCTGAATAGTGCGCTCAGACTGCCCGTCTGTCTGGAGGTGAAATGTGGTGCTCAACTCATCCCGTGTACCCATCTCTCGCTGAAATGATCTCCAAAACTGAGAAGTGAACTGAATGCCTCTGTCAGATATAATAGACACTGGGACCCCATGCAACCTGACAATCTCCCGAATAAAGATCGCTGCCAACCGCTCCAATGAGTAAGTAGTACTAACTGGGATGAAATGTGCGGACTTAGTTAGCCGATCAACAATCACCCATCAGAATCAAACTTCCTCGCTGTCCGAAGGAGTCCAATAACGAAGTCCATGGTGATCCTCTCCCATTTCCACTCGGGAATAACCATACGCTGAAGAACACCGCCCGGTCGCTGATGCTCATACTTGACCTGCTGGCAGTTGAGGCACTTGGCTACATACCGAACAATATCCATCTTCATTCTCCTCCACCAGTAGTGCTGTCTCAAGTCTTGATACATCTTCGCGGCACCTAGGTGAATCGGATATCGCGAACTGTGTGCCTCCTCAAGTATAAAATCCCGCAAACCATCTACATTGGGCACGCATATACGGCCCTGCATCCTCAGAACACCATGACTGTCGATAGTCACATCTCTAGCATCATTATGCAACACCCTGTCCTTAAGGACAAGCAAATGTGGGTTATCATACTATTGCTCCCTGATGCGGTCATATAAGGAAGATCGAGAAACAACACAAGCCAACACTCGACTCGGCTCCGAAATATCCAACCTCACTAGCCGATTGGCTAGGGCCCCTGAACATCATAAGCAAATGGCCTCTCCCCAATCGGGATGAAAGCTAGGCTGCCCATACTAACCACCTTCCGACTCAAAGCATCGGCCACCACATTGGCCTTCCCCGGATGATACAAGATAGTGATATCATAATCCTTAAGCAACTCCAACCACCTCCGCTGTCTCAAATTAAGGTCCTTCTGTCTGAATAAGTGCTGAAGGCTGCGATGATCCATGAACACCTCACATGAGAAACCATACAGGTAATGCCTCCAAATCTTCAAAGCATGAACTGTGGCTGCTAGCTCTAAATCATGAACATGGTAGTTCTTCTCATGGGGCTTCAACTGACGAGAAGCATAAGCAATGACCCTACCCTCCTGCATCAACACACAACCAATGCCAACTCCTGAGGCATCACAATATACAATATAAGGATCTGAAGCTGTCGGCAGAATCAAGACTGGTGCTGTGGTCAGTGTTGTCTTGAGCTTATGAAAGCTCTCCTCGCACTCCTCGGACCATAAGAAAGGAACACCCTTCTGAGTCAATCTAGTCAAAGGTAAAGCAATAGAAGAGAATCCCTGAACGAATCGGCGATAATACCCTGCCAATCCCAGAAAGCTACGGATCTCAGTAACTGATGTCGGTCTGGGCCAACTCTGCACTGCCTCGACCTTCCTCGGATCTACCTGAATACCATCACGGGACATCACGTGCCCTAAGAATGCCACGGACGCAAGCCAGAACTCACATTTGGAGAACTTGGCATACAACTTCTCCTCTCTCAATCTCTACAATACAATGCTCAAGTGCCGAGCATGCTCCTCCTGGCTACGAGAGTAGACTAGAATGTCATCAATGAATACGATCACAAATGAATCAAGATAGGGCCTGAACACACTGTTCATCAGATGCATAAATGCTGCTGGGGCATTGGTCAGCCCAAAAGACATCACAAGGAACTCATAGTGACCATATCTGGTCCTGAATGCAGTCTTCATAATGTCGGACTCTCTAATCTTCAGCTGATGGTAGCCTGAACGAAGATCAATCTTCGAGAACACCCTAGCTCCCTGGAGCTGATCAAATAAATCATCAATACGAGGCAGAGGATACTTATTCTTCAATGTAACTTTGTTCAGCTGCCTGTAGTCAATACACATCCTTATGGATCCATCCTTCTTCTTAACAAACAGGACCGGTGCACCCCACGGTGACACACTCGGCCAAATGAACCCCTTACTAGGAGTTCCTGGAGCTGGTCCTTCAATTCCTTCAACTCAGCTGGTGCCATATGATATGGAGGAATAGAAATAGGCTGAGTGCCTGGCACCAAATCAATCCCAAAATCAATATCCCTGTCCGGCGGCATGCCCGGCAGGTCTGAGGGAAACACATCAGGAAAGTCTCGCACAATGGGAACATAATCAATATTGGGAGTCTGGGCCTCGACCTCCCGTACAAATGCTAAATAAGAGAGACATCCCTTCCCAATCATTCGTTGGGCCTTGAGGAAAGATATTACTCTGCTAGGTACATACTCAGTCGTGCCTCGCCACTCGATCCTATGAATACCCGGCATAGCTAAGGTGACTGTCTTAGCATGACAGTCCAGAATAGCATGACATGGAGATAGCCAGTCCATGCCTAATATAACATCAAAATCGATCATGCTGAGAAGCAACAGGTCCACTCGGGTCTCCAAACCCCCAATAGTGACCAAACAGTACCGGTATACATGGTCCACAACAATAGTATCTCCTCCGGGGTAGATACATGCACTGGCAGCTCAAGACACCCTCGGGTCGTGCCCAAATGAGGGGCAAAATAGGTAGACACATAAAAATAAGTAGAACCAGGATTGAACAATACTGAGGCATCTCTGTGGCAGACTGAAATAATACCTGTGATAACTGCATCAGAAGCAACGGCCTCAGATCGGCCCTGGAGAGCATAGCATCTAGCCTGTCCGCCTGATCCGTCTCCCCCTCGAGGGCGACCTCTAGCTGACTGACCCTCACCCCTAATTGGTGGGGTGGGTGCTGAAGTAGAAGAAGCAGATGACGAGGGCTGCCCCCTCTGCTGATAAGATCTGGAAACAAGGCGGGGACACTCCCTACGGTGGTGCCCAAGCTCTCCGCACTTGTAGCAACTCCCCGGTGCTGGGGGCTGAGACTGATAAGGACCCCTGGCGCTGGAGTGGCCAGCTGATGAACTAGGCCGAGATGACCGATGGGGCCTGTGAAGAACTCTGAGCTGGCATGGCACTGAGAGATGGCTGGCTCTGGTGCGAACCCTGATAACTCTATCTAGAAGACCATCTGCGACGATCTGAGCGACCCGACTGCGAAGATCTGCTCGACTCTGCTGACTCTGGCCTCTGGTCTGAGTACCACTGGGACTAGCTGCACCTCGAGGCCTCTTGGCCTCCCTCTCATCCCGCTCTCTGCGACGATATGTCTCTATGTCACGAGCAATATCCACAGCATCCTCAAATGCACGACTCAAAACCCTCTCCCGAGTCATCAGAATACGAATGGGATAAATGAGGCCGTCCACAAAGCGTCCAATCCTCTCTCTGTCAGACGGAACCAACCATGGTGCATACCTAGACAACTCTGTAAACCTGATCTCATACTCTGACACTGACATATCCCCCTGACGGAGACCCTCAAACTGCCTACGCATCTCCTCCCTCTGAGATCGAGGCACCCACTTCTCCAAGAACATAGTGGAGAACTCTGGCCATGATAGTGGTGCTGCCCCTGCCGGCCTGCGGCGCTCATAAGCCTCCCACCAAGCGAAGGCTGGCCCCTGAAACTGAAAGGTAGTGAAAGATACCCCACTGGACTCCAAGATCCCTGCCGTACGAAGTATCCGACGGCATTTGTCCAGAAAACTTTGGGCGTCCTCGCCCGGAGTACCTGTGAACACTGGAGGAGATAACATGATGAACCTCTCATGACGATGCTGCTCATCGTCTGTCATAGCTGGGACCCTGTCCTCCAGAACCTGATCTGCTGGCTGAACCGGAACCACAGGCTGAACTGGAGGAGCCTCTGGTGTTTGTAAGCCGTGCACTGCTGGCTCTGGAGTGCATGCGGTGGGGTTCTGATGACCACCCCCGGTCCCTAATGCAACTGATGCAGTAGTAACTGAAACCGCCTATGCTAGTCCAGTGCAAACTGCTAGTATCTGAGCCAGGGCCTCCTGTAGACTCGGAATAACAATGGGCACCGCTGGTGCCTGAACTGGTGCTGCTGGCACCTCTGAAACTGGGGGCTGTGGGTCAGCTGGTACTGCATCAACTGCCCGACCTCCGCCACGACCACGGTCGCGTCCACACCCACTAGCAGGTGGTAGTGGTGGTCGTCCTCCCCGTCCGGAAGCTCGAGTTCTCGCCATCTGCGAATGAATAGAATGTCAAAGTTCAGTTCAAATCAAAAGTAATCGCACGACAAGAATTCCAAGAATTGAAACTTTTCCTAAAAGGTTTGCAGCCTCCCGAGGATAAGTACAGGCGTCCCCGTACCGATCCACGAAACTCTACCAACCGGCTCATGACTCGCGAGACCTGTTAACCTAGGCTCTGATACCAACTTGTCACGACCCAAACCCCGGTCATGATGGCGCCCTACACAATGCTAGGCAAGCCCGACCATATCATCTCTTAACCCAGCCAATTATTAATTCCAATTAGTCAAATTAAACTTAAACAACTAGTGATCATATCAAATGAAAAGCGTGATAGTAAAAGCATACAAGTACGGTCCCAACCATATCGTGGTGTCACGAGACTGAGCCTCTACAGAATAACATCCTAATACAAACAAGTCTAGGCAAAAAGAAATCAACAAGATGATAAAGAAGGAGAAAATAGGCTTTGCGGATGCTGGCAGCTACCTTGTAATCTCTGCAAAAGTAGACAAGGATCAGCAGCTACAATGTCTCAACTGCTCTCGGGCACCTGTGGATCTGCACAGAAAGTGCAGGGGAGTGGGGTGAGTATATATCAACTCGGTGAGTAACAATAATAAACAATAACTGAAAGTAAGAACTCCTGTGCTATCACTTAACATATCTAAGGCAACCCTCACAGGTACGTCATCACTGTAGTAAGTACTCTGATCTCCAGTCTACATCTATCTCTACAAGATCCCACACTGATCAAACCCTCACTCGTACCCCTACGGTGTACGGCCATCTCAATACATGAAGACACATACCTATGTCTATAAAGTATAAGTATTTAAGTAGGTAATAGGATATGAATAAGTATAATTCTGCGGCGTGCAGCCCGGTCTAATACATATACCGCTGCGGCGCGCAGCCCGCTCCATTTATCATCGACGGCGCTCACTGGGGGTGTATACAGACTTCGGAGGGGCTCCCTAGGCCCAAGATATATACTGCTGCGGCGCGCAGCCCGATCCCATAATATACACCAGCGCTCACTGTGAATGTGTGCAGACTCAGACTCCGAAGGGGCTCCTACAGCCCAAGCGCAATAATACTGCGGCGTGCAGTCCGTCCCATATGTATATTACATGTATATTACTGCGGCGTGCAATCCGATCCAATATAGGTAAATATATAATACCTCACAATGGGTCCTCGACCCTAACTCAGTCAATATAGACCCGGCCTCTCAGGCTCACTCAGCTAGAATAGGGAATTCCACCCTAGGTATTATCTTTCAAAGTACACATCTAGTACTGACTCGTAATATGCTCTACAGTAGAAATTACGGCTGAGTATATGTTCCTAACTTGATATAAGGGTCACCTAGCTCTATAGGTCCCCTAATACTCTACAGATCGGCACAAGGCCCCAAACATGGCTATCAGCCCAATTGCACAGTTATAATCTTATTATCAGTCATAACGCACAGTATACTATTAGTCGGGAAGGACCAAGTCCAAGTCCCCAATCACAATGTCACCACGCTCGTCACAAGATGCGTGTCTCATCTCAACATAGCACTGTGAAGTGCTAGTACGGGGTTTCAAACCCTCAGTACATTATTTACTACTACCACTCACCTCGAACCGGTAGAAGCCTCAGTCCACCTTGCGCTTGCTCGCAAATCAATCTCCTCGGATGCCAAATCTGCTCAAAATCAATGATAACACATCAATATATGCTCAATTCACGCAACCCATATGAAATAACCCAAATTGCATCAAAACCCACAAAGTTGTCAAAACCCGACTTTTGGTGCGCTTCTCGAAAAATTATAAAAGTTACATATTCGGAACCCTCGTCTCAATACGAATCTAGACATATCAAATTTACCAAATTTGAACTCCATTTGCCCGCTCAAATTGGTGTTTTTCTACAAATTCAGGCCTAGGGCTAAAACCCACATTTAATCCTCCATTTTCATAGAAATAATCCATGATTTCATGATAAAAGCGTGTAATTAAACCACGAAACTTACCTCCGACAATATCCCGATGATCTCCCAGCTATTTCCCTTCACTTCCTCTCTCTAGGCTTCAAAAATGGAGGGTTTTGCAAATGAATCCGTAAGGAAATGTTTCTGGTGTTAAATTCACTGCCTGTGCCATTTACTCTACGCGTTCGCGTTCATTCCCACGCGTTCGCGATGCCCAGCTCCAGCTTAACCTTCGCGAATGCGATCTCTACAACGCGTCCGCGATGAACAATTTCCCAGCCGCCAGATTTTCCTTCTACGCATTCGCGATACCCTGCACGCGTATGCGATGCACACCCTCATGCACCTACGCGAACGTGACCTCCTGAACGCGATGGCGAAGCTCAAGAATCCTGGCCTACGCGAACGTGATTACCAATCTCACGAACGCAATGCTTTGACCCACTCGGCCTTCGCGAACGCAGCCCATGCCATGTGAACGCGAAGGCTTAAATTATTCCTAGTGATTTGCAATTTTTCTGCAGATTTTTAAGTTCCAAATGTGCCGGATGATGGTCCGGATTCACCCCGAGGCCCCCAGGACCCCAACGAAAACCACCAACATACTCCAAAACACGATACAAACTTGTTCCAAGCATAAAAACACTATCCTAAACATCAAAATAACCAATCACACACGGATTCAAGCCTAAGTTTCTTCCAAACTTTCGAAACCGACATTCGATCAAAAACCCGACCAAACGACCTCCGAATGGCCTAAAATTTTGCAGGAACATCTAAAATCACCTAACGGAGCTACTGCAACTGTCAAAATTCCATTTTGACTCCCGGATCAAAATCTCACCTAGCATTCGGATTTCGCCAAAATTCAACCTTAGCCAATTCAAGCCTATTTCTACACCGGACCTCCAAATTCAATTTCGATTGTTACCCTAAGTCACAAATCACCTCCCGGAACTAACCAAATCATCAGAATCCGATTCCGAGCCCTCTAATTAAACAATCAACTCCGAATTGACTTTCCTTATTCAAGTTTCCTTGAAAAAGGCTATATGCCTCATTTTCAATCCAATTCACTCTTAACTCTCCTGATAGACTCTAACACATATATAAAAGCATGAAACATGTAATTTCAACATAACGGTGTGGTAATTCCCGTGACGATGGGCCGGGTCGTCACATAATAATTCTTAATTAGCTTCTTCCAAAGACTAACAAGACTTCCTAATTGCATTATCCCTAATTGCAATTAGAAGATTAAGCACACCCGATAGGCTACAAGTAGTTCAATCCTATCCCTGGGTCGAATCTATAAAATGAGGGTTAACGCCTCAAGTTCTTGTTAATTATTCTTTCCCAAACCCAAATTATCTTTCCCAAAATTAATTCGGAGTTAATGGGTGAGTCCTAGATAGCTAATCCCTTTGGAAACATTAAATAACAAGAATAATTAAAATAACAATAACTCACTTCATAAATATATAAAAATTATTCAATACATAAGCACAACAATGTATTTAATCCACACTTTAAATATGAATATTCCCATAAACAAGATTCAAGTGTTGGAAATAAATACTACACACTTAGATATTCAATACAAAGCAAGGAAATGAAGAAATAAACATAAATGGGTAAGAAATCCTTAACCACAAGCTTTAATGTTCAAGACCCAAGTGTGTGTGCAAAACCCTAGCCTCCAAACTTGTTCTCTCTAGTCTATGGAGACTCAAAAATAAGCCAAAAGATGTTCCAAGAGTAAAAAGATAAAAGATGATAAGAGATCCCCACAATATCTGTTTGGACGAGTATATAATTGATTTGGGGGTCAAAACTTGTGAAATGCCCGTTCTGTCCAGGTCTGATGCACTGTTTTCGCACCTGCAAAAAATACCTCGCAGGTGCGGCTCCCCTTAAGCGGAATACAATCGCAGAAGCGACAATAAGAACCCTTCACAACCTCGCATAAACGGAAATAAAATCACAGATACGATCTCGCAGAAGCGCCAAACGAACCACAGAAGCGGAATCTTGCTTTCCCAGGTACATTCGCAGGAGCGATCACGCAACCGCAGAAGCGGTCACGCTTCTGCGTCTTCTTCTCTGCAGAAGCGGAATTGCCTGATCCTTCCATAAATCGCATAAGCGATCAGATTTACTCAGAGGCGACATCGCTTCTGCGATCAAACGTCCGCAAAAGCGAAATCACTAGCAGTTTTGCAAGGTTTCAGATCTTTTTAGCTCAATTCCTTCTCACTTCAACCCAAATCACCTAATAGCATCATTTACCTGAAAATCTAGCAATAACCACCATAAGCAACCTCATTTCATACTTAAAAGTCATAAAAAGCTAAGCAAAAGAAGCTAAAATAAGTGGTAAAATCACCACTCATCAACACCCCCAACTTAAAGCTTTTGCTTGTCCTCAAGCAAATCAATTAGCGATGAGTGCATCGGGAATTACACTCAAGTAGCGATCCAATGTATTTCACGATTTAACAAATATGAGCGAGTTTATGTTAATTAGCCACGGATAATAATTCTTAATTAGCTTCTTCCGAAGACTAACAAGACTTCCTAATTGAATTATCCCTAATCATAATTAGAAGATTAAGCACACCCGATAGGCTACAAGTAGTTCAATCCTATCCCTAGGTCGAATCTATAAAATGAGGGTTAACGCTTCAAGTTATTGTTAATTAATCTTTCCCAACCCCAAATTATCTTTCCCAAAATTAATTCGGAGTTAATGGGTGAGTCCTAGGGTTAGCTAATCCCTTTGGAAACATTAAAGAACAAGAATAATTAAAATAACAATAACTCACTTCATAAATATATAAAAATCATTTAATACATAAGCACAACAAGGTATTTAATCCACACTTTAAATATGAATATTCCCATAAACAAGATTCAAGTGTTGGAAATAAATAATACACACTTAGATATTCAATACAAAGCAAGAAAATGAAGAAATTAACATAAATGGGTAAGAAATCCTTAACCACAAGCTTTAATCTTCAAGACCCAAGTGTGTGTGCAAAACCCTAGCCTCCATACTTGTTCTCTCTAGTCTATGGAGACTCAAAAATAAGCCAAAAGATGTTCCAAGAGTAAAAAGATAAAAGATGATAAGAGATCCCCACAATATCTTTTTGGACGAGTATATAATTGATTTGGAGTCAAAACTTGTGAAATGCCCGTTCTGTCCAGGTCTGATGCACTGTTTTCGCACCTGCGAAAAACACCTCGCAGGTGCGGCTCTACTTAAGCGGAATACAACCGCAGAAGCGACAATAAGAATCCTTCACAACCTTGAATAAGCGAAAATAAAATCGCAGATGCGATCGCTGAAGCACCAAACGAACTGTAGAAGCGGAATCTTGTTTTCCCTGGTACATTCGCAGGAGCGATCACGCAACCGCAGAAGCGGTCACGCTTCTGCGTCTTCTTCTCTGTAGAAGCGGAATTGACTGATCCTTCCATAAATCGCATAAGCGATCAGATTTACGCCGAGGCGATATCGCTTCTGCGATCAAACGTCCGCAGAAGCAAAATCACTGGCGGTTTTGCAAGGTTTCAGCTCTTTTTAGCTCAATTCCTTGTCACTTCAACCCAAATCACCTAATAGCATCATTTACCTAAAAATCTAGTAATAAACACCATAAGTAACCTTATTTCATACTTAAAAGGCATAAAAATCTAAGCAAAAGAGGCTAAAATGAGTGGTAAAATCACCACTCATCTGCCACAGCGTGTTCATATGCATTGCATTGCATCCTTGCATTACACTTAACTGATATATTTGAAATTGTTTTGTTGTTGGTTCGTAGTAAGGTGTCAGACTATTAGTTTTAGCTTTAATTTGTCGCATTTCATGGATTTCTTATCTTCAGACATTTTATATGCTTATTACTCACTGAGTTGGTAGTACTCACTCCTATTCCCTGCACCTTGTGTGCAGATCCAGGTACATCGTAACTTAGCTAAGCAGTCTTTGTTTCCAGAGCTTATCAAAGTTGTTGAGGTAGCTTCTTGATGTTCGCAGGACCTAACTATTCTTCCTAATTCATTTTTATTATATATACATTCTCATACTTCTGTATTTTCATTCAGATATTTCTATCCAGTTTGTTTTAGAGGCTCTAGACTCATGATCCCAAGTCTTTGGAAGTTACGTTTTATGTTAGAGTTTCGTATTATTATCATTTGAGTATTTCAACTATGAGTATTGATGTTTGATTTAAGTATTTAATTAATTTGTTTTGAGCTTCATGCTCGGGTTGAGAGAGTGAATGGTCGGTCTTGCCTATCATTAGTGTTGGGCGCCATCACGACCGCGTTAGGGGTCGTGACACTATTCCTTAGTATTTGATGTCTTCTCTTTAGCGTTGCTTGCGTATTTATGGGATTGTAGGTCTCTATGGATCTTGAGTTAAGGCCTAGATAAAAATTGAGTTAAAGCCTTGATGAATCTTTAGATAAAGCCTTGATGACTCTTGAGTTAAAGCCTTGATGAATCCCGACTTCATTTCTTCTCTTTTCTTTATTCCATTATTTTTTCTAGTTCCATATTTTGTCTTGTCTATGGTAATTCTTCTTCTTGCAATACTTGTTAGGAAATATAAGCATAATATTTATTTATTTTGTAAAAAATATATATTATTAGCTATGAAAAATATATGAATAATTTTTATGCATCAAATTCCCCCATACTTAAATATTTGTTCGTCCTCGAATAGACAAAAACAATTCACTTAGTTGAAACAGCTGAAGGAAGATCATAACAAATTTGGGTAGACAAAATTCAACTACAACCAATCCATAAATTTAAACAACCTTTAACCATGCTCATGTTCACCCATTGCTAAATGAAATCATAATATTTCCTAACCCCAAGTGCCTCTCGCTAATGAAGTAAGATGCCCATAGTATATATCACTATAGAACAAAGAAAGGCATAGAAAAAAAAAGTAAAAATAAAGAAAAACTCTCACTCTCAGCAAAGAAGTACTTCATGTTACCATAAATTGCCATAAGCTTGACTATAATGTGATCCCCTAATATAGGCGATCATGAGTCGAGATCATGTAGGATTTTATAAGGTTATAACGTTGGCTTAGGGACGGGTACGATATATATGGATAAGAATGACTTATGTCCCTTTTAGGCATTATACTTATAGTAGCATTTGAGCACAACTACCTTTCGCATAACTGTCACGACCCTAGTTCACCAATCGTGAACCTGTCATAACGGCACCCAGTCTTCGCGACTAGGTAAGCCTAACACATTGCGGAAAATTTACAACCTTTACGAAAGCAATAAACTAATACTGAATAACATAGGAAAGTTTATAGAGTGCCGCCTGGCACATACACTTCAACTCAAAATACTGTAATAACCTCAAAGACCCAGAAACTCACGCGCAACACAGGCTAAAAGAATATAAATTATCGCTCTAACATCCCGAATTGTCTATACAACCAAACACATGAAATAACCTAATAACTATAACGGAGAGTAGAAGGAGACTTTTCGGATCTGCGGATGCGGCATACGCATACCTCAAGTCTCTAAGTGAAGCTCTGAAATCACCGATAATGCGCTCGATTAGAAGTACTTGGATCTGCACAACAAAAGTGTGCAGAATAGTAGCATGAGTACACCACACCGGTACTCAATAAGTGCCAAGCCTAACCTCGGTGGAGTAGTGACGAGGAAGGTCAGGGCCCTACCGAGAATAATATAATAACAGTGTGAGCACGTGATTTTTGCCCTATATGAATTACTCCCAGAAAATATTGGAAAATAATTTTTTTTCAATTTTTTTGCAATTTATAGGAATTTTCATAGATTTTTATTATTTATTTTGCATATTTAATTTTCACTAAAAGCTCAAAAATACTAAAAAAGTACCATGCATCGCATTTACAATTTGTTCATATTTTAGGATTAATTAATTATTTAGTTTCTTTTATTAAAATAAAATCACAAAAAATAGCTCATTTTTTCATGTTTAGCTCTTAAATTTTGGATTACTAATTTCTCTCTTTGATTTTGGATCAATTAATTTTTATAAACTTTATAGTTAGATAATTAGCTTAATTCTATAATTTGAATAAATTTAGGAGTTTAATTTAGGTCTTTAATTAATTAAAGAAAGAAAAGAAAATTGAAACAAAAAAGCTGGTTATAATATGAATTCGGCAAAACCACTTTAAGAGCCCAAAATTTTCTTCCTGCCCATCTCAAATCGGGTCGACCCGGCCCGACCCAATACCCAACTCCAAATAACCTAACCCTAGACCTACAAAAATAACGCCTGAACATATACGTCAGCCACGGCAGTGCAATGACCCCCACCCCCTAGATTGCATCTTCTTCCACAACCCATGACCAACTGTCTCCAACACCCAACTGCCGGCGACCCCTTCAACACCAACCTACATTAACCAGCGATAACTTCACTCCAAAAGTGACCACCAGCGACTGATCACCACAAAAACCAGCCGCCGTGCTCACCTCCCACTTCGCAGAACCCAAACAACCCCATCTCCAAACCACCAAGTCAGCCTCTTAACCACAAACGACGAATACAACCAGCACAGCTGTAACTTCCCCACGAAATCCCTCCATTGATAACCACAACGGATAGTGAAAATAGAGGAGCAAACAGGATTCTCTTTTGCCTCATTCTGATTACGAACATAATCTTTTCGATTTTCATGTCAACTTTTCTTTTCGATTTTCATGTCAACTTCTTGTTTTCTTCTGATGTTCAATTCGGATTCCAATCTGAGGTATTAGTCGAGGTCGACTTCTATTTGTTCGAGTCCCTGTAGCGACTTGTCACTATATTCATTCAAATTTTTATCTGTGGATTCGTGTTTACTTGTTGTTTCACATAGTGAAAGATGGCCATGGTTTCATTTTGTTTGTGTAAATTGCTTAAAGGAAATTTTTAATTGAAGAGAGCGGTCACGACCCTAGTTCACCAATCGTGAACCTGTCATGATGGCACCCAGCCTTCGCGACTAGGTAAGCCTAACACGATGCAGAATATACAATTTCATAAATAAAATAAGATAACAGCAAAATAATGTAAATGAAATGTAATAAGTGCCGCTCGGCACATACACTTGGCCAAAACACACTAAGTAACATACTACCAAGACCCGGAAATCCACGGGCAACACATAATAAGAAAGAGTACAATTGTGGCTCCACACATCAAGAATGTCTATACAACGAGAATAAGGGAAATAACTGCTATCACTAATGAGAATAGAAGGGGACTCTCCGGATCTGCGGACGTAGCAGATCATACCTCGAGTCTCCTAAAGTGCTACTAGATCATTAGAATTGTGCCTGATCTGATGTACCTGGATCTGCACAACAAAAATGTGCAGAAGAGTAGTATGAGTACACCACGGCGGTACTCAGTAAGTGCCAAGCCTAACCTCGATGGAGTAGTAACGAGGAAAGTCAGGGCTCTACCGAGAGACATTAACATAACGATAATAATAATATCGAGCAGTTTAATTAAGAATGAGACTGAAATAACAACAATAAAGTGAATACTGCAACTGTCTACAATTAAGCCAACAAAGAGTAACCAACACAACATAAATCCAAATCAACAAGTCCAAGATCTCCGGGAATTGAACCCGCAGTCCCTCTCTATATTCAACAACTTAGGATCTCCGGAAATTGAACTCGCAGTTCCTACATCAATATCTCTGGGTCTCCGGGAATCGAACCCGCAGCTCTCGGATCTCAATATCTCAGGATCTTCGGGAATCGTACCCGCAGTCCATATCTCAATAACTCAGGATCTCCAGGAATTGAACCCACAGTCCGTAACTCAGCAACTCCGGGTCTCCGGGAATCGAACCCGCGGCCCTTGGATCTCCGGAAATTGAAGCTGCAGTCCACAAACGCAAACACAATCAATAAGAGGAAAAGCACAGAGAAATATTTAACAAATAACTACAATTTACACCAAAACCAACATCAACAAGTTTCAGGAAGTTCAAGTAAGACAAGTAGGCACTTAGACGGATAATCCTATCTAATCATGCTTTTCTAACGAATATCAGGTAAATATTACATTTTATTCAATTAAATAACAAGAATATCACGATTTGAACCATTCAAGTAAGGTGGTTTTCCAACAATCTGCGCATGTACACGCCCGTCACCTCGCGTACAAGGCAATTAAGTCAACACATAATATCCTAGGGGACAAGGTTCCCCCACGCAAGGTTAGAAAAGTCACTTACCTCAATTCGGGTACAAAACCGCTAAGAAACGACTCTCTTGCCACGAGTACTTGACTCCACTGGTGTAGAATCTGATCAAAATCAATAGAAATACATAAAAATAGGCCAAAGGGACATTACCCAATCAAAACAACTCGAATTACACCAAAAACCCCAAAGTTGCCAAAACCCGACTTTCGGTATGCTTCTCGAAAAATTACGAAAGTTACATTTTTCGGTTCCTTATCTCAACACGAGTCCATACATATAAAGTTTTACAAAATCGGACTCCATTTTCCTATTCAAATCGACGATCTATCATAACCGAGGCTTAGAGCAAAAACCCCTCATTAATCCTCCCATTTACAGTGAAATTATTGAATATTCTAAGATAAAATCATGTATTTGGACCATAAAACTTACCACCGATGATTACCCGGTGAAATCCCCTTAAATTCCCATCACTTTGCTCTCTAAGAACTCAAAAATGGAGGTTTTGTGTAAATGGGTCGCGAATGACCTGTTCTGATTTTTAATATTTCTGGCAGGTCTTTATCTCTATGCGATCGCAGCCCTTGGCATGCGATCGCAGTGAATTAAATTTCCTAGGCTCCAAAATTCTCTATGCGATCGCAGTCAATACTATGCGATCGCATAGTATAAAATATACCGGTCCTCCAGAACATCTATGCGATCGCAATAAGTACTATGCGTTCGCATAGTATAACGCATGGCTGCCTCTCAAGACTCTATGCGATCGCAGACTGGGCGTGATCGCAGAGCTTTGCTTCCCTCCACTATGCAATCGCATCTTAGGCTGTGCGATTGCAGAGAACAATTCCTCCGCCTCTCAAAATCCTTCAACGCGATCGCATGGCTCATCATGCGATCGCAGAGAACAAAGTTGCTCTGCAACTATGACAGCTATTTCTGTTGTTCCTTCTAACCAAAAATGGTCTGTTTGGACCCCCGGATTCACCTCGAGGACCCCGGGATCCCAACGAAAACCACCAACATACTCCAAAACACGATATGAACTTGTTCCAATCATAAAAACACACCCTTAAACACGAAAATCATCGAATCAAGGCGAATTCAAGCCTAAGTTTCATCTAGAACTTCCGAAACCAACATCCAATCAAAAACCCGACCAAAAGATGTCTGAATGACCTGAAACTTTGCAGAAATATCCAAAATCACCTAAAGAAGCTACTGCAACTGTCAAAATTCCATTCCGACTCCTGGATCAAAATCTCACCTATCGATCGGATTTCCAAAAATTTCAAACTTCGGCATTTCAAGCCTAATTGAGCTACAGACCTCCAAAATACATTCCGAACGCGCTCCCAACCCCGAAATCACCTAACGGAGCTAATGGAACCATCGGATTTCTATTCTGAGGTCGTCTTAACACTGTTCCGAATACGGGCCATTTTTCAACTATAAAGCTCTCATTTAGGGACTAAGTGTCCCAAAACACTCCAAATTCTAAAACCGAACCTCCCAGCAAGCTACAATAGAAGAAATGAACTTTGGGGATCAGTTAAATTGGGGATCAGGGCGTAAATTTCAAAAATGACTGGCCGGGTTGTTACATCTTCCCACACTTAAAAGATTTGTTCGACCTCGAACGAGCATAGAAAACATACCTGGAGTGGTGAAGAGATGAGGGTACTGGCTGCGCATATCCTGCTCGGTCTCCCAAGTCGCCTCCTCGGCCGATTGACCCTGCCACTGGACCTTCACTGAAGCGATGTTCTTTGACCTTAGCTTCCTGATTTGCCTGTCCAGAATGGCCACTGGCTCCTCAACATAAGACAGATCCTCGTCTAGCTGAAAAGAAGTGAAATCCAACACGTGCTACGGGTTACCATGGTATCTCCGGAGCATAGAGACATGAAATACGGGATGGACTCCGGCTAGACTGGGAGGTAAGGCCAACTCATAAGCAACCTCCCCAACACGCCTCAAAATCTCAAAAGGACCAATGAATCTAGGACTCAACTTCCCCTTCTTCCCAAACCTCATGACGGCCTTCATGGGCGAGACCCGAAGTAGAACCCGCTCGCCAATCATAAAAGCCATATCGCGGACCTTCTTGTCCGCAAAACTCTTCTATATAGACTAGGCTACACGAAGTCTATCCTGAATCACCTTGACCTTGTCCATTGCATCCTGGACCATCTCAGTATCTAGCAGTCTGGCCTCGCCTGGCTCGAACCAACCCACGGGAGACCTGCACCTCCTACCATATAGGGCCTCAATACGGTGCCATCTGAATACTGGACTGATAGCTGTTGTTATAAGCAAACTCCTCCAGTGGCAAGAAATGATCCCATGAACCTCCAAACTCAATCACGCACGCACAGAGCATATCCTCCAAAATCTAAATAGTGCGCTCGGACTGGCCATCAATCTGGGGGGAAACGCTGTGCTCAGCTCCACCCGAGTGCCTAACTCCTACTGCACGGCTCACCAGAACCGTGAAGTGAACTGAGTGCCTCTGACTGAAATGATGGAAACTGGAATACTATGCAGCCGGACTATCTCCCTGATATAGATCTCTGCCAGTCGCACCAATGAGTAAGTAGTGCTCACCGGTATGAAATGGGCAGACTTGGTCAGCCGATCCACAATGACCCAACTGGAATCAAACTTCCTCGCAGTCCGTGGAAGTCCAGATACAAAGTCCATGGTGATACGCTCCCATTTCCACTCTGGAATCTCAATCTGCTACATTAACCCACCCGGACGCTGATGCTCATACTTCACCTGCTGGCAGTTGAGGCACCTAGAAACATAGTCAACTATATCCTTCTTCATCCGCCTCCACTAGTATTGTTGTCTCAAGTCCTGGTACAACTTCACGACACCCGGATGGATGGAATACCGCGAGCTATGGGCCTCTGATAGAATCAGCTCTCAAAGACCATCTACATTGGGCACACAAATACGCCCCTACATCCTCATCACTCCATCATCCCCGATGGTAACGTCTCAAGCATCACCACGCCGAACTCTATCCTGGAGGACAAGCAAATGAGGGTGATCGAACTGACGCTCCCTGATGCGATCAAATAAAGAAGACCGAGAAACCACACAAGCCGGAATCCGGCTGGGCTTCAAAAGATTCAGTGTAACAAACTGCCTGGCTAAAGCCTGAACATCCATCACGCCTCTACGAAGCTGGTAGTTATGCCAAACTCTCCGTCCGGCAACTCAAGGCATCGGCAACTACATTGGCCTTGCCCGGATGATAGAGGATAGTAATATCATAGTCCTTCAACAGCTCCAATCATTCCTCTGACGCATGATCAGGTCCTTCTACTTAAGCAAGTGCTGAAAGATCCGATGATCAGTGTAGATCTCACAAGGAACCCCACACAATTAATGACGCCAAATATTCAAGGCGTGAACAATGGCAGCTAGCTCAAGATCGTGGACAGGGTAGTTATTTTCATGTACCTTCAGTTGTCCGGATGCATAGGCAATCACCCTACCGCCCTGCATCAATACTTCATCGATTCTAACTGTATAGGACCCCGAACCGGTAGGCAACATCAAGATAGAGGCCAAAGTCAAAGCTGTCTTGAGCTTTTGAAAGCTCGCCTCGCACTCCTCTGTCCAATAAAAAAGGGCTCCCTTTTGGGTCAATCTGGTCATAGGTGCTGCGATTGAAGAGAACCCCTCTACAAAACGACGGTAATAACTCGCCAAGCTAAGGAAACTACGAATCTCAGTAGCCGAGGAGGGTCTGGGCCAACTCTGCACGGCCTCCACCTTCCTCGGATCCACTCGAATACCCCCGCTCGACACCATGTGGACTAGAAATGCCTTTGAACTCAGCCAAAATTCACATTTAGAGAACTTTGAATATAATTTCTTCTCCCTCAGAGTCTGAAGCACTATCCTCATATGCTGCTCGTGCTCTTCCCGACTCTAGGAATATACCAAAATATCAGCAATGAAAACAATCACGAACGAGTCCAGATATGGCCTAAATACACTGTGCAGCAAATGCATAAAGGCTGCTGGGGCATTAGTCAGCCCGAAAGACATAGCGAAGAACTCGTAGTGACCATACCGAGTCCTGAAAGCAGTCTTCGGGATATCTGGCTCCCGATTCTTTAGCTGATGATAACCAGAGCGCAAATCAATCTTGGAGAACACTTGTGCGCCCTATAGATAGTCAAATAAATCATCAATATGTGGCAAAGGATACCTGTTCTTCACTATAACTTTGTTCAACTGACGATAGTCAATAGACATATCCATAGAACCGTCCTTTTTCTTCACAAAAAACACAGGAGCACCCCAAGGCAAAACACTGGGTCGAATGAAACCCTTACCCAATAACTCCTGTAACTGATCCTTCAACTCCTTCAACTCTACTGGTGCCATGCGATAGGGAGGAATAGAAATGGGCTAAGTGCCCGGCACCAAGTCAATACCAAAATCAATATCTCCGTCGGGCGGCATGCCTGGCAGGTCTGCTGGAAATACATCCGAAAACTCCCTCACAATGGGGACCGAATCAAGACTGGGTGTCTCACTGACATCCCGCACATAAGCTAGATAAGCAGCACACCCCTTCTCAACCATACGCTGAGCTTTGAGGAAGGAAATAACACGGCTGGGGGTGTGATCTAGAGTACCACTTTAGTCAATACGTGGAATGCCTGGCATAGCCAGCGTCATGGTCTTGGCGTGACAATCAAGAATAGCATAATGGGGAGACAACAAGTCCATGCCCAGAATTATATCGAAATCAACCATTCGAGCAACAATAGATCAGCTCTGGTCTTAAAACCACAAATAGTGACCAAACACGACCGATACACACGGTCCACAACCAAAGAATCTCCAACCGGAGTAGAAACATAAATAGGGGCACTCAAAGAATCTCGAGGCACATCCAGATGTGAAACAAAATAAGAGTACACATATGAAAAAGTAGAACCAGGATTGAATAGAACCGATGCCTCTCTGTGACTAACCAAAATAATACTTGTGATAACAGAATCAGAGGCAACAACTGCAGCGCGACCAGGAATAGCATAAAATTTGGCCCGGCCCTTCGCTCGAGGGCGGCCTCTATAACCCTGGTCCTCGCCCCTGGCTGGTTGGGCAGGTGGGGTGGCAGCTGGAGCTGGAACGATGGCCTGCTGACCTTGTGAACCATGCTGAGGCTGTGAATTCTGTGGAGCCGCCCCTCTCCCATGCCTGGGGCACTCCCTAACCAGATGGCGAGTATCACTGCACTTATAACAAGCCCTGGGAGGACGCGGTGGATGCCACCTACTAGCCCCGCTCCCGCTGGATTGACCCCCGAAGGTACCCCACGCATGAGGCGCACTGGAAACTGGGGGAGCATAATAAGGCTCCTGAGGTGCTAGAAGAGCTGGAGTACTACCGGTTGCTGGCAATGCTGAATGAACTAGATGACCGGAATAACCCCTGCCAAAACGACCGACTGCTGAAGTGCGGGCACCAGAGAAATGGCCCGATTCACGAGATCTCTTGGCCTCCCTCTCTCTTTGCTCTCTAGGGAGCATACTCTCGATCCTTCTAGCAATGCTCACCGCCTGCTGATAAGGTATATCTGTCTCTAGCTCCCTAGCCATGCTGGACCAGATCGGCGGAATAAGGCCCTTAATAAACCTCCGCACTCTTTCCCAGACCGTGGCTACCAAGGTCAGTGCATGCCTGGCTAGATGGGTGAAACTAATAGCATACTCAGATACTGTCATAGAGCCCTGACACAACCGCTCAAACTCCGATCGCCAAGAATCCCTAAGGCTCTAGGGAACAAACTCCCTAAAAACATATCAGAAAATTGCGCCCAGGTCAAGGAGGCAGACTCATCTAGATTATCCAACTCATACGTGTGCCACCAATCATAAGCGGCCCCACGAAGCTGAAAAGCAATGAAGGAAACCCTGCTGGTCTCCACTATCCTTATAGTACAAAAGATACGATGACACTCCTCCAGAAAGTCCAATGCATCATCTATAGCCAAACCACTAAACACTTGAGGATCATATTTCTTGAACCTCTCTAATCTACGCTGGTCATCCTCGAAGGCAGCTGGCCCACCTCCAGGCTGTAGTATTCTCTGAGACTGCCCCACGGGCCCTTGCTGCTCAGGTGTAGAGGCTTCGGGAGTCTAGGCCCTTCCCCCGGCCTGAGATGTAGCTGCAGTGAGTGGAAGCAACCCCGCCCGAGCTAAAGTAGTATACATGCTCATAAATTGGTCCAGGGTCTCCTGGAGTGCTGGAGTAGTAGCAGCTGTAGTCGGTGTACCAGGTGCCTGCGCTCCAACCTGATCCACTGGTGGTGCCTCAGCGGCAGCACGCGCAGGTGCTGTGGCTGCACCTCGGGCGTGTCCTCATCCTCTACCACGACCCCAGCCTCTGGCGGCGGCAGTAGGGGCGCGTCTGCCTGATCCACATGAGTAGCACGTGTCCTCACCATTTGTGAGAGAATAGAAAGAAGAAGTTTAGATTTGATGCCAAAATATCGCACGACAGGGAATCCAAAAGAAATGAAGAGTTTCCTAAACAATTACATAGCCTCTCGTAGATAAATATAGACGTCTCCATATCGATCAACGAGAATCTAAATAACCGTTCTGTGTCCCGTGACTCCTATGAACCTAGAGCTCTGATACCAACTAGTCACAACCTTAGTTCACCAATCGTGAACCTGTCATGACGGCACCCAGCTTTCGCGACTAGGTAAGCCTAACACGATGCGGAATATACAATTTCATAAACAGAACATAAGATAACAGCGGAATAATGTAAATGAAATATAATAATTGCCACTCGGCACATACACTTCGCCAAAACACACTAAGTAACATACTACCAAGACACAAAAACCAACGGGCAACACAGACTAAGAAAGAGTACAACTGTGGCTCGACACATCAAGAATGTCTATACAACGAGAATAAGGGAAATAACTGCTATCACTAATGAGAATAGAAGGGGACTCTCCGGATCCGCGGACGTAGCAGATCATACCTGGAGTCTCCTGAAGTGCTGCTATATCACCTGAACTGTGCCTGATCTGATGTACCTGGATCTGTACAACAAATGTGTGCAGAAGAGTAGTATGAGTACACCACGGCGATACTCAGTAAGTGCCAAGCCTAACCTCGATAGAGTAGTGACGAGGAAGGTCAGGGCCCTACCGAGAGATAATAACATAATGATAATAATAATATCGAGCAGTTTAAATAAGAATGAGACTAAAATAACAACAATAAAGTGAATACTGCATCCGTCTACAATTAAGCCAACAAAGAGTAACCAAGACAACATAAATCCAAATCAACAAGTCCAGGATCTCCGAGAATTGAACCCACAGTCCCTCTCTATATTCAACAACTCAGGATCTCCGAGAATTGAACCCGCAGTCCCTACATCATTATCTCTGGGTCTCCGGGAATCGAACCCGCAGTGCTCGGATCTCAATATCTCAGGATCTCCGGGAATTGAACCCGCAGTCTGTATCTCAATAACTCAGGATCTCCGGGAATTTAACCCGCAATCCGTAACTCAACAACTCCGGGTCTCCGGGAATCGAACCCGCAGCCCTTGGATCTACGGGAATTTAACACGCAGTTCATAACACAAACACAATCAATAAGAGGAAAAACACATAGAAATATGTAACAAATAACTACAATTTACACCAAAACCAACATCAACAAATTTCAGGAAGTTCAAGTAAGACAAGTAGGCACTTAGACAGATAATCCTCTCTAATCATGCTTTTCTAACGAATATCAGATAAATATTACAATTTAATCAATTAAATAACAAGAATATCACGATATGAACCGTTCAAATAAGGTGGTTTTCCAACATATGCGCATGTACACGCCCGTCACCTCGCGTACAAGGCATTTAAGTCAACACATAATATCCTAGGGGAGAAGGTTCCCCCACGCAAGGTTAGACAAGTTACTTACCTCAATTCCGGTACAAAACCGCTAAGAAACGACTCTCTTTCCACGAGTATTTCACTCCACAGGTGTAGAATCTGATCAAAATCAATAGAAATACATCAAAATAGGCCAAAGGGACATTACCCAATCGAAACAACTTGAATTACACCAAAAACCACAAAGTTGTCAAAACCCGACTTTCGGTACGCTTCTCGGAAAATTTCTAAAGTTATATTTTTGGGTTCCTTATCTCAACACGAGTCCATACATATAAAGTTTTCCAAAATCGGCCTCCGTTCGCCCATTCAAATCGATGATATACCATAACCGAGGCTTAGGGCAAAAACCCCTCATTAATCCTCCCATTTACAGTGAAAGTATTGAAGATTCTAAGATAAAATCACGTATTTAGACCATAAAACTTACCTCCAATGATTACCCTGTGAAATCCCCTTCAATTCCCGTCACTTTGCTCTCTAAGAACTCAAAAATAGAGGTTTTGTGTAAATATGTCGTGAATGAACTGTTCTGATTTTTAATATTTCTGGTAGGTCTTTATCTCTATGCGATCTCAGCCCTTGGCATGTCGCAGTTAATTAAATTTCCTTGGCTCCAAAATTCTCTATGCAATCGCAGTTAATACTATGCGATCGCGTAGTATAAAATATACCGGTCCTCTAGAACATCTATGCGATCGCTATAAGTACTATGCGATCACATAGTATAATGCATGGCTGCCTCTCAAGACTCTATTCGATCGCAGACTGGGCTTCGCGATCGCAGAGCTTCGCTTCCCTCCACTATGTGATCGCATCTTAGGTTGTGCGATCACAGAGAACAATTCCTCCGCCTCACAAAAATTGCGATCGCATGGCTCCTCATGCGATCGCAGAGAACAAAATTTCTCTGCAATTATGACATCAATTTTCTGATGTTCCTTCTACCCAAAAATGGTCCGTTTGGACCTCCGGATTCAACCCGATGCCCCCGGGACCCCAACGAAAACAACCAACCTACTCCAAAACACGATACGAACTTGTTCCACTCATAAAATACACCCTTAAACACAAAAATCATCGAATCAAGGCGAATTCAAGCCTAAGTTTCATCTAGAACTTCTGAAACCAACATCCAATTAAAAACCCGACCAAATGATGTCCGAATGACCTAAACATATGCAGACATATATAAAATCACCTAACAAAGATACTGCAACTGTCAGAATTCCATTCCGACTCCCGGATCAAAATCTCACCTATCGGTCGGATTTCCAAAAATTTCAAACTTCGGCATTTCAAGCCTAATTGAGCTACAGACCTCCAAAATACATTCCGAATGCGCTCCCAACTCCGAAATCACCTAACGGAGCTAATGGAACCATCAGATTTCGATTCCAAGATTGTCTCAACACTGTTCCGAATACGGGCCATTTTTCAGCTATAAAGCTCTCATTTAGAGACTAAGTGTCCCAAAACACACCAAATTCTAGAACCGAACCTCCCGGCAAACTACAATAGCAGAAATGAACTTAGGGGAACAGTTAAATTGGGGATCGGGGCGTAAATTTCAAAAATGACCGGACGGGTCGTTACAAGAGCTCACCCTTAGTTTGCTCTATTTAGTTCTTTCCGTTTCTGCTGACTTTTCATCAATAGCCATTGTTGGCGTCCCTTTGTATTTATCTAGTGACAACTGATTTTCAAAAGGAATACTGAAATGGACTGATATGATTATTATAATGAAAAAATACCGGTATGTCTTGGTTTTTTTTTTATTTAATATCATTTCGAAAAGAGTAAAAATTAAAACAGAAAACGAGTTGGAGTTTTAATTGTGGAAGTTCATTGGTTGAGCTTATTTGGGGCTGAGTTCGGGCTTGTTTGAGTTTTGTGACGCCAAGTCGAGGTCTGCGGTGTTAATCTGTTTCTCTTGTTCCTTAAGCTTATTGCTGAGCTCAGTCCGATTATTCATCGTCGAAGAGTCGAGTTTGGGTCGTTGAGATTTCCGGTTAGAGATTGAATATCCGTCATATGAGCTCGAGATCTTGTAAATTGGAAAGTGTGGCTACTTGAGGTCCGTTTCCACTTTGAGTTTAATATTTTATCCATGATCTTATTTCTTTGAAGAGTATGACTGCCGTATATCTATATAGCCATTTTGTGATTTGTTTTAAAACTCTCTTAATTTGTATTGAATATGATGCATTAGATGGAATTGAAATGAATTGGTTGGTCAGTTTTAGAGTAATGAGCGCATGATATGTTTGGCTTAACAAATTTGGGTGAAATTCATCGAGAGTGTAAAGTAAATCATGGCAGTGTAGGAAATTAAGGATAGTTGTATTTGAATTAATTCTGTTTGGTGATAACTGTGTGAAGGAACATTATTTATATTTATTTATATGCTTACTAGAATTGGTTATAGCTGAACATGATCTTGTCACAATATAAATTTGGGTCTCGAATTAGGTAGCGGGTTCAAGCTAAAAGGGTGTTTCCCTTTTGTTTGAATTCAGACTTGAATTTGTGGCTCGAATTAGTATTTGTAAATTAATTAGTCATTACAGACAAAAAATAAATAGAAATATTGTAGTTGTTTTAGGTTGGCCCTTAATAAAAATGAGACGAGCCTCGCCAAACTAAATACAAATTGCGGGGCCATCATTAATTACTTACTAAAATACTTAGTATTCGGGATGGTCCGTTTAGCAAATTTCACGGCCTTCCCAAAAGATAACAACACGTTAGACTCTGTAGGTGTGTTCTTTTTTTAATAATCTTACCTTCCTAATATGGGTGTGTATTTCATACAACCCAAATTCAAATCCGAAAACGTCAAATAAAGATGTGTCAAGGATCCTGGTGCATTTCATGTAATGTGATCCGAAAATATATTTTTAGGCGACGTTCACTTTCGTAAAAAAAAATGGTAAATAATTATAAAATTGCACTATAGGTTGGAATTTGTAAAAAATTAGATTTTAGCCATTTATGATAATTTAAGCGGCCGTGCTAGAACCACGGGATCCGGGGGTGCCTAACACATTTCCTCGGGTCAACAGAAATCCTTACACAGAATTTCTGGTTCGCAGACTCCAATTGGGAAGTCGAATAATTTTCCTCGATTTGGGATTTAAACCGGTGACTCGGGACACCAAAAGCCAATCCTTTCCCGAGTGGCGACTCTAAAAAATAAATAAATAATCCCAATTCGAATAATGTCACTTAAATTGAAAAAAATCCCCTTTGATACATTTTTTATCCTTCGGGGTAGGTGTATAAAAAAGGGAGGTGTGACAGCTCTGGCGACTCTGCTGGGGAAACAAACCCAGAATTCCGGTTCAGGGTTCAAAGAATTCGAGCTTAGTTAATAATTATATTTTGCTTTTATCTGATTCTTCTACATGCTTCCATGCTATATGTGCTAAATGTTTACCGCTTTTATATTTGTTGAACTGTATATAAACTGTCGCGAATCCCTTCTCTTTCTAAGTCTTCTACATCATAGAGAATGGTGCACTTCATGTAGCTTCTCTTATGTTAGAGTCCTTTTCCCCAAATTTAGAACGAGGTTTGGATAAGTTACAAAGCCAGGCGAGCTTCTGTATCCCCGGTACGCTACCTCCCTCTCGGCCCGAGTTGTCCGCTCGGGTAAGCCAGGTTTAGACCAATAAACCTAGGGTTTAAACCTAGATGAAAATAAACTCATGTCGGACTCCTAGTAGGATGCTTATTTTTACATCACGTGCATTCTGACTTAGGGGACTCAACACAGGGGTTGGGTCTGTTTAGGACAAGTGACCCGTACTGAAATGACCATCCTGGTGCATATTATGTGCTACTTGCATTTATTTGCTCGGCTTCGCATGTTGATCGGCATCATGCGTCAAAATTGTGAAAAGTAACAGTGTTAGGACTGAGGGAGGATAATCATTTTTTGTGAGAAACCCAATGGCCAATTAGTACCTAAATGTTGCCGGATTTTAAAAAAAATAAAAAAAAAATAGAAAAAGAGAAAATATTTGAAAAATAGAAAGAAAATTGTTGTTCAAAAATAGTTTAGATTTGGCCAATCAGCCCGAACTACGCGAACCTGATTCTCGTCTCGCGGGGCGTGATACGTAGGCAACCAATATAGGGTCCGGTCTTCCAAGAAAATCTTAGGTTCTTGGCTTTGTGGGGTCTTAGCCAAATTTTTCACTTTTAGCCATATAAGTTAATTTGAAAAATAATGGCAACCATGTTTTGCATTTGTCCAGGAAGGAATGTTATTGTCTCACATAATATTGGTTAAGTTTTCTCATACAGGTGTGTATTTACCTACCATAGTTTGAGCATGACAAATACTCCAGGACCGCTGCATCAAGAGTCGCTTAAGCAGCTTTACTTTTATTTTTATTTTTTTGTTATTTTTAGTATGTTTTTCTGTATCGTCTTTTACTTTCTAAATTTTGTACAGTGATGTCAAGTTTTTGTCATTGTATTTTTTTTATATTTGACAAGGTGTGGTGTAATTTAAAGAAAAAAGGGAATTGCATGTTATATTTTTATTAGGAATTCTCTTTAGAATATTAATTATATAAAAAAAACAATATTTTTGAGGAGGTTTTTTCTATAGGAAATTAATATCTAGGACTCAAAATAAAAATTATTTTTATATTTCTTTACTATATTAGGATATAAAACTCAAAAAAAAGAAGAAGAAGAGAATTTTTTTTAATACCTTTTTAAAAGCTTTTTTTAAGGTGTTAATTCTAAAATCCAAGAAGATTTTTTTAAGATGTTTATTTGGAAAAATTAGTAAAAATTGAAAAGATGAGTTTCTTTATTTTTATTAGAACTTTAGGATATTGTACATAGAGAAAATATGCTTTATTTTTGTTTATCATAAGAATTTCTTCTTTAGTCAATCGAAATCAAAATCTAAAAAATTTAAATTTTATTTTGTCTTTCTCGTTGCTTGTTTCGTAATCTTAAGTCATGATATTAAATGAAAATTCGAAATATTTTTCTTTGGTTTATTGTTTGGACTTCTTTTCGGAAAAAATAATCAAAAAATATTTTCTCTTTTAGGATTTTTCCTTAGTAATTACTCATAAAGTCTTAATTTCAAAAAGAGAAAAATGGCTGTTATGCTTGAGTTTAAAATAGGTCATAGAACATTAAGTCTAGAAAATTAAAAAAAAAATTTGCTTCTTTCATTTCTCTTTTCTCATCAAAGTAATCATTAAAGTAAAAAAAAGAAAAAAAAATAATGTTAGTTTGTTTACCTTATTCCCGTTCTTCAAGAACTACGCTTGGTCTGATTCATGCGGGGTCACGATATGTAGGCAATCTACATAAGATTCGACCGTAATCCCAAGAAAAAGAGAGGAGATAAAAGAGAAATACGAGGGAAATAAAAGGAAAAACAAGACAAAAGAAACACAAAGGAAGGCAATAAGGCCAAAAAACCATGGCCAAATAAGAGAAAATCAAAAAATGAAAAAGAAAGAAAATGGGAGAAAAACAAAACAAAAGGAGAAAGAAATGAGGAAAGAATAAGAGAAAAGCCGAGATGACGCATGCAACCGAAGCAAATATGTAGATATTCATTTAACTATATAGGTGCATCACACTCCAATGTGTAGTTACCTATCTGTTATTCGTTTCACACTAACCATTGTTGCTGTCAATTTTAGCTGAGTTTTTCAAAAACCGTGGTTGGTTTGTGGTAAACAGGCCTCGCACATATACTTCACTAGATCCAAAGGAAGCTCTAAGATGTCATCTGAAATGGCCTTGCCCGCAATCCCCATTTCTGAAGATAGCCCACTTTATAGGATCCCGACCTCCGAATTCTACACAGCTGAAGAAAATCGAATACTGTGTTTGCGCTTGATGGAAATGTGGGATGCTTGGAACAATGGGAAGGAACCCCCAAGCACTATCCCCGGATTCTCGGAGTTGTTTCCTAGATCGGGAGGGGTTACTACTGTCCCCATCAGTCGTCCAAATATTCCTTTAGGCCAACCTACCATGACTGCTAACTTTTTCGGAACACCCTCTGAGGCTCACTATCAGGTTTTCCCGTCTAGAATTTCTCCCATCATCTTTTAGCTCCACCATCCTCTGCAACAACCCAACCATCACTACCGAAGCATACTTTTGATCCCTCGGTCTTCACATTCCAGAATCCTATTTTTCAGGCCGACTCTTCTCAGTATCCTCAATACATATACTCCCTTTCACCATACGAGCTTACGCCGGGGCAGGACAAAACCCCCAAAGCCCTAGAGCAAGATGAAATGACAAAAAGGATGAGGAGTTTGGAACAGAGTCTTGAGAATATTCAAGGACTAAGTGGGCAGAAAAGTGTCTCTTATAATGATTTGTGCATGTTCCCTCACGTGCACCTGCCTTTGGGATATAAGATACCAAAGTTCGAAAAGTACGATGGACATGGTGATCCCAGAGCTCATCTCAAAAGGTACTGTAATCAGCTATGTGGAGCTGGTGGCAAAGAAGAGTTACAGATGGCCTATTTCGGAGAAAGTTTGGTGGGTATAGCATCGGAATGGTACATGGACCAGGACATATCTCGATGGCATATTTGGGATGACCTCGCTAGAGATTTTGTCCGACAATTTCAGTACAATATAGACATTGCACCTGATAGGAACTCTTTGGCAAATCTCAAGAAAAAGCCTTCAGAATGTTTCCGTGAATATGCAATCATGTAGGGCGAGCAGGCGTCAGGGGTATAACCACCAATGGATGTGGTGGAGATGGTGATAGTTTTTCTACAAGCCCAGGAAGCAGATTATTTCCAAAACATGATGTCCGCCATGGGTAAACCTTTCGCAGAGGCCATAAAAATTGGAGAAATGGTGGAGAATAGGCTAAAAATAGGTAGAACTTTGAGCCAATCAGCTATTAGAGTAACCCCCCAAGCCTTCCAAGGCGGGTCTGGAGGAATGGCAAACAGTAGGACGAAAGAGGAAATGTCCATGGCGGTTTCGGGTGCAAGAAGACACCATGCTCCTAGACCCATGTTTTCAGAAAGAACCTCTCAGCATTATTACCCTCATCAAGTAATGTCCTATGCTCCATAACAATATGTGGTCATAAATGCTCAACCCTTCGCCCGACTGCAGCCACATGGCAATAGAAATCAACCTCCATTCCCAATAAATCGAACTCCCCACCAAAACCACTATAATTCTCCCTGGAAACCACCCAAGAAACCAAACATTACCCCAATTGGTGAATCTTACTCTAGTCTATTCCCGAAACTGGTCCAAAGGGGTCTATTGCAGCCGTTTCCTCAGAACAGATAAAATCCGGTATCGCCTGCCTACAAAGCTGGTGTCAGGTGTGTATACCATTCAGGGGCAGAGGGCCATCATACAAATGACTGTTGGACTCTGAAACAAGTGGTGGAAAATTTAATAGAGCAAGGGAAAATTGTGTTAAGGGATGAGGATGTCCCAAATGTGACCACTAACCCGCTGCCCGTACTTATGTCAATTGTATATCTTGTTTAGTAATTCCAGATTTACAAATAATAAGGTAATTTCTGCGTTGAGTAAGTACACATTTCGAATAATAAACTTAGCATGATTAACCTGGTAACTAGACGATAGTCTATAAATGAAATTAGTGTTAAATTTTAGTTTAAGTTCTGATACTGAAGTCGTAATACTCGTGTTCATATATAATTAGTTTGATAAAGAATGTTTGAACCTGTTTTGAACTTGGTTAATAATTTGAATGTAACCGGGCAGAAGAAGCTAGATTCAATTGTGATAGCTTCTAAGCCCATAAGAATTGATTCTGTAATTAGGAATTGGGTTTCCATTAGCCCTGTGCACTTTTGTGCATATTTTTAATATTAGCCCAAATTCCAGGCCCAAAACACATAGTGACCTGGATGTGAATGAAATACACAACAAAACTGCACTATGGTTATATTAATTTGGGAAAAAAAATAGTGATAGAAAACATAGCACAACCTAGGTTTGACGTCTAAATGAGCCTCGTTATAAGCTAAAATACACGGGCCCTCAAATAATTGTCATAATATTTTAGATTCGAAAGGACCGTTTATCTAATTTCATTGTCTTTCCCAAAGTAATAAGAAATAGATACCGTAGGTACAATTTTAATATACATTGTCAAGTACGGGTTCACATTTATGTGTCCCAAATCCTACTTTTAACGAAGTCGAAATGTATCTAAAGCCACAAGCATACTTGTACGGTATGGTTAAGGAATGCATTTTCACGACGTTGCAATTCTTTAAAATTTGAAAAGCGGAAGACTATTGCACATAATTAAAAACATATAATTGGAATCAGATAAAACCAAATACAACAATTGAGCGACCGTGCTAGAACCACTGAATTCGGGAGTGCCTAACACCTTCTCCCGGGTTAACAAAATTTTTTATCCGGATTTCTAGTTCGCAAACTCTAACAGAGTCAAAATTTCCTCATTTTGGGATTAAACCGCTGACTTGGGACACCATTATATTCTCAAGTGTCAACTCTGAAAACTTAAATAACTAATCCTGTTCCGACTGTCTTTAAATTGGATAAACTCTTTTACGCCCTCGCATGTAAAATAGCTTATGAAAAACGGAGGTGTGACATCTCTGGCAACTCTGCTGGGGATAAGGAACCCAAAACTTCGGTTCAGGGTTTAAGAATTCAAGCTAAGTTAAATTGCTGTTTTTTATTATATCTAATTTCAGTACATGTTTTTGATCAATGTGCTATATGTTTACCGCTTTGATATTACGTGAATTGTATATAAAAATTATGCCGAAAACCCTTCTCTTCTTACCTCCTGGGATGTGCTTAATGGTTGAGACTCCCCTTTCTATTAGTGTCAATACCATAAATTAAGAAAAGAGGGCAGACAAGTTACTAAGCCGGACAATCCCGCGGGTCCCCGGTACGTAGCCCCCTCCTCATCTCGAGTTGTCCGCTCGGGTACACAGTCTTGAACCAATAAAAAATCAGGATATTGAGCGTAGAATTAGGACGATTATTTGCATCATATCTGACTTAGGGGACTCAACACAGGGGTTGGGTCCGTCTAGGACAGGTGACCTGAAAATGAAAAGACGGAGCATGATTATATGTTGCATTTATTTGTCTTGGGCCATTATGCTGACCGGCTAAATAATTGAGGGAAAGAAAAGAGAAAAATAGTAATTTTAGAAGAAACTAATGTCAAAATACTGACGAAACTTTGTCAAAATTTTGAGGAAATTATTAAAAATAGTTGGAATAAGTCAATTTTGTCAAAATTACAAATAATTTGACCGAACTACGTTGGTTTGATTCTCACCGCTAGGCAAGATACATAGGCAACCCTTGACGGGTCCAACCACCCCTTTTACAAAAACAACCAAAAAATGTCAATTTTGAATAAATAAAAGTGATGCCATTTTGACAAAATAGCCGAGTGTCCCAAAAAGGCGCCGGAGCGCTGTTTGTGCAGAGATGGCCACTTTTGAGTCAATATCCCTAAAATAATAAGTACATCCTTAAAATCTTCAGTTGAAGTGCTGAAAGGCCGTATCTGCAAATAGGGACTTTTCGTTTTTGAAAAATGAAAAATTTTGAAAATATATTTTGTTTTTTTGGGTCAAAATAATATGTGATTAAATAAACCTTTAATAAATGAGCAGGATGAGCACAATGCAAAATGAACCTTTTTCATTAATGAATAAAATCCCTTTGGAGTTACGTCTATGGTGGAATGATTTGGGTCAAGACGGACAAGATGAGGTCAAGAAATATTTGAAAGGTCTTACTGGGTTGCTTGATATTATACCTCGGGGAGACATTATTCGAGCCTTGGTCACCTACTGGGATCCCGCACACAACGTGCTCTATTTCTCGGACTTCGAGCTCACTCCGACACTAGAGGAAATTGCTAATTATATTGGGAAATATGACATCCCCCTAAAAAAAATATCTGGTTGCTCCAAGAGCCGTCACCACTCATAGATTCCTGGATTCCTCGAAAATAGCCCGAAGCGTCCATAATGAAGATTTGGCCCATGGGTTTTGCACTATGAATTTCATATACCATAGATATGGTCACATCGGAGGATTTAATAACCCGGCAAATAAACTCTGCGACAAAGAAAACCAGACAAAATGGGAGTAACATAGATGTTTTGCCTTCATGGTGGCCTTTTTGGGTTTAATAATATTTCCAAGGAAAGACGGGAACATCGACATAAGATTTGCCAGAATTGTCAGTACTCTCTTCACACAGGATAATAGTACTTTCGCGCCTATGATAGTAGCTAGCCGATATCTTTTGTGCTCTCACATCTTGTAAAGCCGGAGTAGATTTCTTCGAGGGATGCAATTTGATATTACAAATGTGGATGATCGAGCACTTATTGATGGTTCCTCAATTTCTGAGTTATGGATCTTCGGAAAGGACTTGCATAGAAGAATTCTACACGAGGATAAAAAGGGCCAAGTTGCTAGAAGGGTTTAAGGGTTGGATCACATACTTCCGATCTCTTACTGTTAGCCAGATAGAATGGGCATTCGGGTGGCTACATGTCAATAAAATTATATACATGCCGGCAGAAGGATCGCACTTTATCTTAATGGGGCAAAGAAGTATTCAACCCTACGCTCCATATCGAGCTTTAGAGCAACTCAGAAGATATCAAATAGTTCCAAAAGATGGAGACCTCAGCACTCATGTAATAGATATTAGTCCTGAGGGGCAATTTCCTGAAGCAAAAATCCGTCAAATATGGAATGAGTGTCAATGCTTGAAACTGGACACGTGTGTGAGGGATCGGGCCAGAGGTGAAGTGTCACCTTGTAACTCCGCGTGGTATAGAAGAGATTGTGGGCATGAAAGACCAGCAAAGAGACCTCACATCCAAGAGTTTGCCGAGCTGTCAAAAGAGTAATGGGATTGGTTGGTTAAGGAAAACGAGTACCGAGCAAAAACTAGTGTGCTAGAAAAATAAGTTCAAGACCTCAGGTTCGAAAATAGCGTGCAAACAGCAGCTGATGAGGGTGAAAAGAAGCAACTGGTTAAAGAAAATAAGGCCTTAAAAGCTGAAATACTGAAAATGAGAACAAAAACTAAAACCCCTATTCGAAATGCCTGGGCTGAAAACCTGATTGATAATTTGCGGCAAAAGGTGAACGATTACAGTTTTGACTTAGATAAAACCGAAATAGAATTGATCGGGGTGAAAAAGCAATTGTCTAGGAATGATGAATAAAGGGCTCATATGATCCATCAATTGAAAGAAGAACATAATGTCGAAGTTGCTCGGTTGAGGAAAAAGATTGTCACTGCCGAGGTCAAAATTAGAAAACAAGTAAAAGAGTTTAGCATAGAAAGAGAACATTGCTATATGGCCATGGCACGATTATAAATGGAACTGCAGCAGCTTCAAGAGAAAAACCAACAAACTCTGGATGCTCGTGCCAAACAAATAGGGAGGTTACTTCAAGAAAAAGGAATGATTAGAGAGAGAATTGTTAACATTGCTCATTATATCACTCGAAAATGCCAAATATGTGAAGATATGACCCAGACCACATTCTTCGCCTCATCAATGATATTCGTGAAGCAAATAATGGGTGATTTAGACAAACTCCAAAGGAGACTTGCATATAGGCCCGCGGCGAGACTGAACGATGTCCCGCGGGCACTAACTTCTTTAATGTATTCTTAGGTTTTGAATTTTGAGTCTATATTTTTCATTTTCTGCATTATTAGAGGATTGTAGTACAATTATCATCTTAGAGTTTATCTTTGTAATCAATGTTGGTTATTAATAAAATTAAAAATCCCAAAAATTTGTATTCATGATCTTTGATGTTCTTTTTCTTTAAAGTACGTATGCGGTAGGCAAATGCATAGGATCGACCAAAGAAAAGAAAAGAGGAACATTGGTGGAAATAAATATAAAAGAGAGAAGAAAGAAGAAAAATCGAAACAAAAGAATTGGCAAAACGAGAAAAGACAAAAAAAAATCAATAAGGCCGGGATGACGCATATTGCCAAGCAAAATTGTGTTTGTGTTCCCAACATGTGATTTTTTGATCCATTATGGCCAAACCGCTAACGAGTATTGTTGTTTTTGAGTAACAGATAAGTGGTTAGTAACTGGCATTCTGGCAACCCATCATTACAACACTCGTTCTAAGGATATGACAAAGGCAATCACTCAGGAAATTGAGGCCACGGTTGTGGATCCAGCACGGGAGGATGAGGTAGTAGACGTGGGCAGTATGAAAGAAGAGATGTACAAGCTCAAACAGCAGATGGCCGAGATGTACCAAGCCTGGGCGAAGGGTCAACCTTAAATGACATACCCAGCCAATCCTACTTATATCCCTCCACCGGTCCAAGCACACGACCCACCCACCGCAAATTCATCCTCTGCTTACCCTACATACCCACCTTAGTATGCAACTACCTCAGAAGCACCACCACCTCCTCCACCTCCTAAACAGATTGCACCACCACCACCACATGTTGCTCCCATATATGTGGCCCATCCACCAGCCACATTACACAAATCATCTAGTGAACCATTGTTTCATGTCCAAGACAATCATTATTACCCTCCGAAACCTACTTTCCAATAGCACGATTCCTATACTGCTCTCATCGACATCGCCGGAGAGGAAAAACCCCCCAAAAAACCTGAACAGGAAGAGATGACAAGAAAGATGAAAAGTCTTGAACAAGCATTCAAGAACATGCAGGGCCTGGGAGGCCAAGTGAGCGTAGCTTACAAAGATTTATGTCTATTCCCTAAGATGCAGCTACCAGCAGGATTTAAGCTACCAAAATTTGATCTATATGACGGTCACGGTGACCCAGTAGCACATTTAAGGGGCTTCTGCAGCAAAATGCGTGGTGCCGACGGAAAAGTTGAGTTGCTCATGGCCTACTTTAGCCAAAGTCTTAGCGAATCGGCTCTGGAATAGTACACCAGGCAAGACCACGCTAGATGGTTTATTTGGGATGACTTGGCCCAAGCATTAGCTAATCATTTCCAGTACAACTTGGAGATTGTTCTAGATAGGATGTCACTGACAAAGATAAAAAAGAAGCCGGGAGAATGTTATCGGGAATACGACTTCAGATGGAGAGAACAAACTGCTCGGGTAGACCCACCTATGAAGGAAGGAAAGATGGTAAACTATTTTCTACAAGTTTTAGAACCAACATAATATGGGCATTTAGTATCAGCCGTCGGGAAAACATTCAATGAAGTAGTTAAGATGGGGAGCATGGTTGAGGAAGGGTTTAGATCAAACAAGATTATGAGCTATTCAGCCATAAAAGCTATGACCCAGGCAATTCAAATAGGCACCGACGGAGCTCTTGGGAAAAAGAAGAAAGAAGAGGTGGTAGTTGTAGAAGGGAGATCGTGGTCCAGGAATCCTAATCCATACTACCATCAACCTCGCCCATATCATCAACCCTACTAACCAGCACCATATAGCCCACCACAACACTACTACCCTCCTCCTGTTCCATAATTTTCCGTACATTATGCTCAAACCTACCCAACACCGCCTACTCCATGGCGAGCACCAGCACCTTATAATACCTACCACACTCAGAACACAAACCCACCACACAAAACACATAAAAATCCCGGTGGAACAGGTTTCCGCCCTAATCCTGGAGTCAATAATGATATGATGAAAAAGAAGAAACCATTTACTCCGTTGGCCTTGAGTGAGTCATACACCCGTCTTTTTCATAGACTGGGGCAGCTCGGAATCCAGAACCACATTGAATCCGAAATCCCTAACCCACCACCGAAGAACCTGGACCAGTTTGTTAATTATGAGCACTATTCAGGAGCTCCAGGACACGACACTTAAAAGTGTTGGAATCAGAAGACCACAAATATAGGAGCTTATTAATTCAAGAAAAATTGATGTCCAGGCTCCCGAGGCTCCCAATATCACACAAAATCCCCTACCTGTTCATTATGAAGCCCATATAATAAAAGTGATACAAGGGGGAGGTTGCAAGAAGCCTTCTCAAGATGTTATGATGATTAAGGCTAGTGGAGTCTAGGTAGAGGAGAAAGTAATGAGTGAGAAAGCGGCGAGAAAGCTATTAGTGAATGAGCCAGTGGTGGTAGCAGAGCCCGAGCCAGTGAATAAGATAGTTCTGGGAGCAAGTACAAAGCCTGTGTTGACTGTGAAGGGGGCACAAATAGAGCCGGTCATTATCAAACCGGTTACTCAAATGCCCGTTGTGAATATCAAAGTTGTGCCATGGAATTACAACAAGTTGACCATCATGTATAGAGGAAAGGAGATTAAAGATGAAATCTGCAAAACCTAGGGGTTGACCAGGTCATGGAGATGCTTTCCTCCCGACGAGTTAAGAAAAGCAAAACTCACCAGAGATAATTCGGCCAATGTAAAGAATGCTGTTACTGAGGAAGAGGCCGAGGAATTTTGAAGAAAATGAAAGCACAAGACAATTCGATAGTGGAGCAATTGAGTAAGATACCAGTGCAAATATCCCTGTTGTCCTTGCTGATTCACTGTGATGAACACCATAGTGCATTAATGAAAATCCTGAATGAGGGTCATGTTACAGTGAGTCATCTGGAAAAGATCACAAATAAAATCTTTAAGGTGAACAGAGTGACGTTCTCAGACGATGAACTGCCGCATAACATGGCTTTATATCTTACTGTGAAATGTGAAGATTCAGTAGTGACCCGCGTGTTGATTGATAATGGGTAGGGTGCCAATATATGCCCTTTGTCCACTTTAGTCAAGCATAAGAATGATCATGAAAGAATCCATAAGAACAATATTTGTGTACGTGGATTTGACGGAGGTGGAAATAACACTGTCGGAGACATTGTAGTGGAGCTTACTATTGGACCAGTAGAGTTTACAATGGAATTTCAAGTCTTGGATGTTGCCGTATCCTACAATCTCCTACTTGGTCGACCATGGATTCATGCGGCAAAAACTGTACCTTCCTCACTCGATCAGATGGTAAAGTTCGAGTGGGACCGTCAAGAAATAGTGGTTCATCGTGAAGACAATTCCCATAAAACCATCACTCCTTTTGAAGAAATTGATGGTGATAAAGGCCCCTGGGTCTACGAAGTGGTGGATACTATATCTGTTGATAAAAGTCCTGAAGGTGAGCATGTTCCGATGCCCAAGATAGATTCCGCATCAGTTATGGTTGCTACAGAGATGTTGAAAAACGGGTTTCTCCTTGGGAATGGATTAGGAGCTGCACTACATGGAATCACACAGCCAGTATCTTTTCCAGGAATTATTGACACTTTTGGGTTGGGTATTCAGCCGACCATTACTGACATAAAAAGAGCCCGAAAACTGAAAAAGAAAGGTTGGACCCTCCCCAAGCATATCGCTAAACTCTCCCATTCATTCGTCAGGCGTGGTAGAAAAAGGTGTCAGGTGACAGTCATGCCCAGCTTAGCAGAGATAAAACAAGACAGGGAGTTGCTTGAAAGATTTGAAAAACTATTTGAAGATGTGAACATTGTAGAATCAGCTGAGGGCACAAGTAAAATGGATGTCCAATTTGTTGGATCCCAAACCAAGCTGAATAACTGGGAAGTTACTCCTCTTCCGACTAGAAGGGAGTGGTGGTAGTTAGCTTTGATGTTTCATTTTAAATCTTTTTTATTTCAAGGCTGTAATACAGATTCTATGTTCCGTCCAATCGGATGTGTCCAACCTTGTTATCTTTTGAAATTTTAATGAAATACAATTTCTTTCTTCCTCCTTCCCGATAGCCTTATTTTATTTTTCTTCTCTTTTCTTGTACAATCCATTTTACGCTAAAAACCCAAACCAAACTTGAATGAGACGGAGTCTATTAATGGGGGATGAGGAAAAAGTTCAGGAAACAAAGATAAGTGTCTACTTGGAATCCTCACTCAGATAGGACTTGATAAAATTGTTGCATGAATACAAAGATATACTTGCATGGTCATATGATGACATGCCAATGCTAAGTACCGATTTGGTAGTCTATAAATTGCCCACTTACTCAAAATCCCGCACATGAAGCAGAAGTTGATAAAATTCAAGATAGATATCACTGTGAAAATAAAAGAGGAAGTCCATAAACAGTTTGAAGCAAAGGTCATACGGGTCACCAAATATCCCACTTGGTTAGCCAATGTTGTACCGATTTCGAAGAAAGATGGAAAACCCAGGGTGTGTGTTGATTATTGAGACCTCAACAAAGCAAGTCCGAAGGATAATTTTCCATTGCCAAACATCCACATATTAATTCACAACTGTGCCAAACATGAGATTGTTTCTTTTGTGGATTGTTATGCGGGTTATCATCAGATCCTGATGGATGAAGAAGATGCAGAAAAGACGGTATTCATTATGCCTCGGGAACATATTGTTATAGGGTGATTCCATTAGGATTGAAAAATGCTGGAGCAACATATATGAGGGAAATGACTACCATGTTCCATGACATGATACATCGGTAAATTGAAGTCTATGTGGATGATGTCATTATAAAGTCCAGGAAGCAATATGATTGTGATGACTCGGCATGTTGTCACGAGAGTTATCGCCCAGTGATCACTTCATTTATATGTTTCATGTTTCTATATCTATGTTAGAGTCTATCGTGTGGATTGAGATTAATTCTGGTTGAAAATAAGGCATATAGCCTTTTAGAGTGAAGTTTATTTTTGAAAAAGTCAACCTAAAGTTGACTATATGTTTAGAGGGATCGGAATCGAATTCTGATGATTTAGTTAGCTTCGGGAAGTGATTTGTGACTTAGGGAAGCGATCAGAATTGAAGTTGGAGGTCCGGTGTAGAAATAGGTTTGAATTGGCTAAGTTGGAATTTCGGCGAAATCCGGTCGATAGGTGAGTTTTTGATCTGGGAGTCAGAATGGAATTCTGATAGTTGCAGTAGCTTTGTTAGGTTATTTTTGATATGTCTGCAAATTTTCAGGTCATTCGGACATCATTTGGTTGGGTTTTTGATAGAATGTAGGTTTCTGAAGTTTTGGTTAAATCTTAGGTTTGAACCGGCCTTAATTTGATGATTCATGTGTTTAAGGGTATGTTTTTATGATTGGAACAAGTTCATGAGATTATTTAGAATGGATTTGTATTTTTTGTCGAGGTTCCGGGGGCCTCGGGATATTTTCGGAGGGTGAAACGGATGAATTTTGAGGTTTGCAACTGCTGATATTTATTGCAGCAGAGGTTTTTGCTTCTGCGGATGGGGGACCGCAGAAGCGTCTCCGCAGAAGCGACAAAATGATTGCAGATGCGATCCATGGCCGGTCAGTGGATTTCCACAGAGGCGGACGATTGGTCGCAGGGGCAGAAGCGTAGAAGCGTGAAATGTTCCGCAGAAGCGGAAATGAGCCTGTTGGGTAGGCTCGCAGAAGCGGAGGGAAGTCCGCTTAAGCGGACTCGCATGAGTGTAAACATTACTGCAGAAGCGGTCTTGGGCTATATCATGGTTCCCAGAAGCAACCAATTAACCGCAGAAGTTGTCTCGCTTAAGCGAGCTATATATCGCAGAAGCGAAAATATGTTAGGGATTAGTGAACAAAAGGGTTCGAACTTTCATAACATTTAACATATTTGGGGCTTCAAACTAAGAGGCAATTTTGGTGATTTTGAGGAGGAAATCGAGGGAATTCATCATCAGGTAAGCACTCGTGGACTCAATTTATGTTAATATATTGATAAATTATGGAGTTAAACTCTGAAATTGGAAGAATTAAGATGTATCAATGGGGGATTTTCGCTCTAAGCCTTGGTTATAGAAAATCACTTATTCGAATGAGCAAACACGAGTCCGATTTTGATAAACTTTATATGTATGGAATCGCGTCGAGATAATGACTCTGAAAATGTAACTTTCGTAATTTTTTGAGAAGCGGGCCCGGGGGCCGGGTTTTGGCACCTTGGTGATTTTTGGTGTAGTTTGAGTTGTTTCAATTGGGTTATGTTCCTTTATCCTATTTTGATGTATTCCTATTGGTTTTGATTAGATTATGCACTCGTGGAGGTCGATTCTCGTGACAAGGGCATTGCGGGCTAGCTTTCGAACTGAGTTTAGGTGAGTAATGGGTATAGGTGGTGACCTGAGGGTTCAAAACCCCGGTATCCCACAATGTGACATTGTATTGAGGCGAGACACGTACTATACTATGAGTGCGGGGTCGATTGTGATTTGGGGACTTTGGCTTAGTCCGACTGTGCAATATTACACTATGTTGTTGGCTATAATTGAGTCGGTAAACCTCCTACTTGGATGGTTGTGGATATCTTTGGGCTGTGAGCCAGTTATTTGGATCCCGCGAGGATCGTTATCATTACTTCTATAATTATGGCACGTTATATTGATATCAGTATTGAGCTTCACTGTCGAAAATGGTTTTCCAAACTCTGGTATTTCTAAAACACTACTTTCTACTTTTATTGATAAAAAGAGATTTCAAATGATATTTCTGTGCATGTGAGGCTTGCATTACATGTAGCTAGACTGATAATTGATCGGGCTACGCGCCACAGCTTATCATTGATATTGTGCTTGGGCTGTAGAAGACCCTCCGGAATCTGAACCCCTACAGTGAGCGCGGGTACCCAAATGGATCGGGCTATGCGCTGTAGTGGTCATGTTCATGCATCTGCATTGCATTTAGATATACATGTTGTACTATTTAGCTGATATTGCTGATTTTGAGACTATTAATGTTAAAAATGGTAAAAGAGATTATTATATAGCCTTGCTTAATGCATTATTGGGTGTCCTTATCTTCGTTGTATTACCCGTACTTATTACCACTGAGTTGGAAGTACTCACACTACTCCCTGCACATTGTGTGCAGATCCAGGTACATCGCAGCATGGATGATTACCCAGCTGGTTCAATGATCATTTCATATTGTTGTGGTAGCTGCTAGCGTCCGCAGGACCTGATATTTCCTTCCAGCTTCAGTTGTATTATACTTTTCTGTACTTTGTCGGATACAATTATTCTCAGTATTACTCTTATGTTCTTGGTAGAGGCTCAAGGCTTATGACTCCAGTTCTGTGGGAGATATTATTACTGTGTTGGGTTTATTTTTCAACTTATGTTAAAACATCGCATTTTTAATATAGTTAAATACTGATTTTGAGAGTAAAGTATGAGCTAATATCTCGGTGTATTGTGAGAATGGTCAGACATGCCTAGTAATGTGCTGGGTGCCATCACGACCGGATTTTAGGGTCGTTACAAGTTGGTACCAGAGCCTAGGTTACTAGGCCTCATGATTCTTGAGCCGGTTAATTGTGTCTCACGGATCGATACAAAGACGTCTGTATTTATCCTTGGGAGGCTGTAGATCTTTTAGGAAACAATTCACATTTCTTAAACTCTGTTGTGCTGTTTTGTTGCTCCGAGAATTGAACTTCTGTATTCTATTCTCTAGTAGATGGCAAGGACTCATGCTACAGGACGAGGTGGACGACTACCATTGCCACCAGCTAGAGGCCGTGGTCGAGGCCGTGGTCATGGTCGTGTCAGAGTGGCAGGGGCAGTGCCAATAGACCCACCTATTGCCCTTATCCAGGATCAGCCCCCAGTGGTTGAGGCTCCATCAGTACCCGTTCAGGCATCGGTAATGCCTATTGTTATTCCAGGCCTTCAAGAGACATTGGCCCATATATTATCAGTTTGTACTGGGTTGGCTCGGGTAGTTTCAACTACTACTACAATAGCGACATCTTAGACCGGGGGTGGTCATCAGACCCCCGCAGCTCGCACACCAGAGCAGGTCGTGTAGGGACTTCAGACGCCAGAGGCAGTCCCAGCTCCGGTAGTTGCATTGGTTGTTCCAGTTGTGCCAGTTGCGCCAGCCCCAAAGTATGTTGTACTGGTGATGCCTAATGATGAGCAATGTCAATTGGAGAGATTTGGTAAATTTCAGCCACCTTCATCCAGTGGTACTGAGGGCGAGGATGCCCAGGGATTCTTGGACAAGTGTCAGAGGATGTTGCGTACAGCGGGGATTCTTGAGTCCAGTGGTGTTTCATTCACTACATTCCAGTTTTCAGGTCCAACATTCATTTGGTGGGAGGAGTTTGGGGGGCATAGGCTTGCAGGGGCAGCACCCCTTACTTGGCAGCAGTTTTCCGCTCTCTTTTTAGAGAAGTATGTGCCACAGTCCCATCGAGTGAAGGTACATCGCTAGTTTGAGTGGCTAGTGCAGGGTGATATGATAGTGACTCAGTATGAGTTGAGGTATACTCAGTTTGCTAGGCATGCTATTTGGATGATCTCGACAGATCGGAAGAGAATGACCAGGGAGAGAGTATTGACAGCATCTTTTGAGCAGGTTGTTGATATGGAATGCTCTATTGAGGCGGATCATCGTCGTGAGCGAGAGGAGAGGGAGGCCAAGAGGTCTCGAGGTTCTGGAAGTTTTAGTGGTGCTCCATCTAGGGGACAGTTTCATTAGGGCAGAGGTCAATCATCTAGACCTTCTTAGTCAGGCCGTCCAGAGCATAATGGAGCTTCTTCTAGCCGTGGCCGTTGGGGGTTTTCAGCAGGGCCAGTCTTCACTCGGTGCCCTCCCAACTCAAAGTTCAGCACCTACTTCTTCGGCCCAGGGTTCATCTGCGGTGAGAGGTTCCCTTCAGTCCCCTTCTCCAGCGCCAGGCAGTTGTTTTGAGTGTGGCGAATTTGGCCACATTAGGATGCAGTGCCCCTGACTTCGTAGGGATAGATCTCAGCAGAGGGACCATCCCTCCTCTTCAGCACCATCTCAGGCTAGTAGAGGTGGAGGTTAGTCTTCTAGAGGTCGCCCCAGAGGTGAGGAGCGATCGAGTGGTGGTCAGGCACGTTTTTATGCACTTTCTGATAGGTGTGATGTTGTTGCCTCAGGTGCAGTGATTACATGTATCATTTTAGTTTGTCACAAAGATGCTTCTATTTTGTTTTATCTCGGGTCCACATATTCGTACGTGTCTTCTTATTTTGCACATCATTTGGGTGCGACCCGTGGTAGTATTGATTTGGCTGTTCATGTATCCACCCTGGTGGGTGATACGGATATTGTGGATCACGTCTATAGATCCTGTTTTGTTTCTATTGGGGGTCTGGAGACCTGAGTGGATCTGTTATTCTTAGGCATGGTGGATTTCGATGTGATTTTGGGCATGGATTGGCTGTCACCGTGCCATGCTATTTTGGATTGTCGTGCCAAGATAGTTACCTTTTCTATTCTTGATATTCCTTAGATTAAGTGGCGGTGTTCGACTGATTATGTCTCTAGCCGTGTTATTTCATTCATAAAGGCTCAGAGAATGGTTGAAAAAGGGCGTTTGTCGTATCTAGCATTTGTGCGAGATGTGGGAGCTGAGACACCTAGTATTGATTTTGTGCCTGTTGTGTGGGACTTTCCAGATGTCTTCCCATCAGACCTCTCGGGCATGCTACCGAACAGGGAAATCGATTTTGGTGTTGACTTGGTGTTAGGAACTCAGCCCATTTCCATTCCTCCTTACCGTATGGCACCAGCTCAGCTGAATGAATTGAAAGAGCAGCTTCAGGAGCTTTTAGATAAGGGATTCATTAGCCCTAGTGTGTCATCGTGCGGTGCACTAGAGTTATTTGTTAAGAAGAAAGATGGCTCTATACGGATGTGCATTGATTATAGACTATTGAACAAGGTAATAGTGAAGAACAAGTATCCTCTACTGATTCACGTCCAAGCAACGGTCGCAGTCAATATAACCTGGTCTAATAAGTCCAGAATCGATCCCACGGGGAATTAACCTACCAATTACAACTTTCACAACCCAAGAGTATTTTCGAATCAAGTTCCCGAAATTTCGACTATATGTTTGTGTGATTTTTCGACTAACTACTTTTGCAAGAATTAAAAAGCCTTAAAAGAAAGAATTGAATGTTGAGTAAAATAATATGGAGAAAGACTAAGGTATTGATTTCCCCTATTGATGGAATCCCTTCTCGTAATGCTCATATAAATTGTTAATATATTCTATCAATCATGAACGCTATTTGTGTCGTAACCCTCTCCCGAGCAATTACAATAATTTACTAGTGCACTCTCCCGAGCTACCCTAGCTAGCTTTAATTTGAATAGTTGACTTAAGATTGCACCCAAGACTTCGTTATTCCTAATCTCGTCTTTACGCCTAAAGTTATAGATTCCTCCAATATCCTACGTGTGGTGTTGTTCAACAATATACCTAAATATGCACTCTTTTCCAAGTTATGCACACTAAATAGGCACAACTAATTGGCGATCCTACCAATTAACTACAACAAGAACGAAGTTGAAGAAATAGAAATCTAGCTAACAATTTGTAATCACATAAATGATAAGTTCATCACTCAATAGGTTCCATCAAAACCTTACAAAAGGATTTAGCTACTCATGATCAAGGAAACAAGAATAATAATTTAAATCATAAATAAATACATGATATTAAATAAAGGAATGAGATGAGAGAGTTCTCTCTTACTAATTGTCTTGCAAAAGTAGTGAAAAATACACAACTTGCCTCTACTGGGCGAACTAGGAGTTTATATAGAGGTTTTAGGGCTTAAAAACTTAATTTGTACACAACTAGGAAAGTACTGTGCGGCGCCTTCCGCAGTTCATCCGCGGTCGCGGGCGAACCACGAACAGAGCAGTGTTCTGATTCTTCCGAAAACTTCATAGAGCTTGTTTCTTCGCGGTTCATCTGTGGTCGCGAGTGAACCGCGGATGAACAGTACTTCGGATTCTTCTTCAATTTTTCAAGTTCACTTCACTTCAACTCTTCACCTAGCCTTTTCATCAACATGTGTCTCCAAAATAGCTCCTTTAGCATCCAATGGTTCATGTGTACCTATAACACACCAATAAACACTAATCAAAGCATTTTGTTATCATAAACAATATCAATTCAACAACAAAGTGTGATTATTTAGGGCATAATTATAGTCAAATTCACCTATTATCAATACCCCACACTTAAACCTTTGCTCGTCCTCGAGCAACCTTAATCACATCTTAGGCCAATTTTATTTATGTCTCCCCCAAATTATGTCACAAAAGTTAGTTTTCATGATTAACCTAAGATATGCACAATCTTTACCTAACCATAAACTCTCATGCCTGCACATTATTGCTTACTCTAGTTATTATCAAAAACTTGCAAATTTACCGTTTTCCTCTTGAGTTTCATGCCCTCACACAATTTATTGATAAAAGTTCCCACACATAAACAATTTGGAACATGGAACTTATATATATCGGAAAATTCACTCACTCTCAAGAAAGAACATTCATATGCATACATACACACCATAGGCTTGCCCCTAGTGTAATACTCTACTAATAGAGTTATTCAATCATAGATCAAGAGGTCTTTAAGGGTTGTAATGTTGGCTATGGGACGGGTAGGATACTTTTGGTTATAGTGACTAACCTCCCTAAGCACTTTTCTTATCCTTTTCACAATTTCCCTTTTCGTTCTCTTCCTTATGTCTCCCCTAAACATTCATTCACCTTTATTTACCTTTAATCCCCATTTTTCTTTTTTTGGTGTAACTGACCTTTATATATATATATATATATATATATATATATATATATATATATATTGATATAGCTCTTTTTTCTCAAAATTTCATTTTTTTTCTCGTTGCTTTGCAACACATTTATACTATTTTGGCCAGTTCACTATTTTCTACCATTCATTCTTGATTTTCCCTTTTTTCAATTTCCCTACACCCCACACTTAGACTTTTGCATATTCATTACAATACAAGTGCTTCTCGGAGGTAAAGTAAAACAATATAATAATTTAATGAACAATCAAGGGTTATCAAAGAATAGGCTTTAAGCTCAAAGGGGTTAACTAGGATATTATGTACGGGTGAATTCATGTCTATTGGTTTATGGGGTTACACAAAGAAATGCCTCTATCCTTTCTACAACCAAACAACTTCTATTTCGCTTTGCAAACACACAGGGTAAGTTCTAGGCATCATGTAAAGCATACAATGTAAGTAAAACCTCACACACACATAGCATGCAACTCATTTGGAATCCGGTTCATCTACAAAGTCCTATTGATGTTCAAGCAAGCATTATTGTGCAAATTTAAGGCATATTTAGATTCTACAGTCAAGCTTAGAAAATATATTCTCAAGTTCAATTAAGCTTTGCTAATGTGCACACTTGGGGTTACATGTTACCCTTGTTCCTCTAATCCTAAAAATAGAAAAATCTACCTAACCCGGTTTAATAAAAACCCTTGGAAAAGAACCGTGGTCAAAAGAAAAACCAAGGGGGAGATGATACACTACCTAAAAAATAAAATAAAGAAAAAATTCCTACGTGGACTACTTCCCTCAAGAGTACTTGTCCAAATAGTCCATCATCAGGAAGAGTCCTCTACTCATATTTTTGGATTTTTCAAATTTTTTGATTTTTTTGTGTTTTTATTCCGACTTAGACCCTTAAGAAACCCGTCCGCAAGTGTCCATCATCGGGCCAAGCCAGCTAATATAATTTACAGCTACATCTACTATATACAATATACAATACAAGATAAGTCTCCCACCCCACACTTAAAATCATGACATGTCCTCATGGCATAATAATACATGTATAGTACAGAAGGGTGAGAAAACTTACCTGGGACCTACCCCATGTCTAGCCACTTTATCACTTTCTTTTTCACCCTATCCTTCATATTCGGGTTCAGCCTTCTTTTGCGTTTTCTGAAAGGTTTGTGCCCCTCTTCCAGGAGAATCTTATGAATGCGGTATGCGGGGCTGATCCCCTTTATGTCTGCCATGGTCCACCCAATGGCAGTCTTGCATTTCTTTTAGTACCTGTATAAGCTTTTGAGCTTGCACATCTAACAAACCAGATGAGATAATAACATGTAAAGTGGAGTTAGGACCTAGAAATTCATACCTGAGATGAGATGGCAGTGGTTTAAGCTCCAGCTTTGGTGGCTCTTCTATGGATGACTTTGCAGGGGGGGTCTCTTTTTTCTCTAAATAAAGAGGCTCGAATTCAAGCTCTCTCTCCCAAAACCCCTTGCCTTCCACAAATAGTACCCAATCTGCTAGACTTTCACCATTTACCTCTTCTAAGTTCATTAGGCATGCCTGAAGTAGATCTTCAATGGTCAACTCTGCATCGTCTGTCTCCACTATCACATCAACCGCATCAATAAGAGAGCAATTTGCGAACTCACTAGGGCGCCTCATGGATTTTAGCATATTGAATATGATCTCCTCATCATTCAACCTCATCTTGAGTTCCCTAGTCTCACAATCAATTAGAGCTCTCCCGGTGGCTAGGAATGGTCTTCCTAAGATTATAGGAATTTCCTTGTCCACCTTGCAGTCAAGAATCACAAAATCGACGGGAAACACGAACTTCCCCACCTGGATAAGCAAATCATTTAATATACCAAATGGACGCTTAACCGTCCTGTCAGCAAGCTGTAATAACATAGAGGTAGGCCTTGCTCTCCCAATTCCTAGCCTCTTATAAATAACCAAGGGCATGAGATTAATGCTCGCCCCCAAATCACACAATGCCTTTGCAAAGGCATAATTTCCTATAGTGCATGGAATGGTGAAGTTGCCTGGATCAGATAGCTTCTCAGCAATGGGTCTGGAGACCACTGCACTACAAGTCTGGGTAAGGGTCACGGTGGCCAAGTCTTGGAAATCAAATTTCCGCGACATCAAGTCTTTCATCATCTTAGCATACCCAGTCATTTTTTTCAAAGCTTCAATTAAAGGAATATTTACCCGGATTTGCTTGAGCATAACAAAAAACTTTTCTTATTGCTCTTCCTTCTGGTGCTTGGCCAACCTTCGGGGGAATGGTGGTGGAGGCCTCTTCTTCCCAATGACTTGGGACTTTTCTTTCTCTATCACTTTCTCTTCAACGTGCTGCTCTACCTGTTCAGCTATTTTCTCCGTTCCCTGCTGCGCCTCTTTAGTTTCAGCAACTGGCTGGACTGTAACTTCTGTCAACCCTGTGGACTCATCCAGTTCAATAGGCACTGGAGTGAGTGTCTCAGCCTGTGTGTCACTTTTCTCTCTTTCTTTCTCAGCATCAAGATCTCTACCACTTCTCAGAGTCACTGCCATCAGCTGCTTTGGGACTTGGTCTTTTGGGTTTGTTTGTGTATCTGCAGGCAATGTCCCTTGAGGACGATTGTTAAGTGACATAGCAATCTGGCCCATCTGTACTTCCATATTCTTGATCGCTGCATCAAGTGCATCTATTCTTTCATTGATTTTGGCATTTGACCCAATTACCTACTGTATCATATCTTCCAACCTTGCAAACCCATCATCATGTCGACCCCCAGGATATGGTGGAGGTGGATGATATCCCTGCTGCTGATTGCTGAAATTCTGAGGTCTAGGATATGGAGCCATGTTGTGTGGTGGCCTCACACCTGCTGCATTATATTATGGCTGAGGAGGCCTATACTGCTGTGGAGCCTGCTGACCCCAACTCTGGTTACCTTGTCGCTGCCCTCCAAAATTAGCCACATAATTCATGTCTTCATGCTGATGATGATGTTCTTGGTCTGCAACTCATGGATTACCTATGGGTTGGCTAATGCAAGATGTGCATAAACCACCATTAGTAGTATCTACAATGTGAACCTGCTGCCTTGACCCCACATTCTTCCACATTCTTCGTCGGGATGCTCATTTGTGTCAATAAGGTTGCCATGTTCTCCTCCATAGTGCTGGATGGATTCAGAGGTACAGAGTGTACCACTGGAGTGACAGGAGCATTCCTGGTCGTCCACCCGGAATTTTGAGCCATTTTGTCTAGCAAATTTTAGCCCTCTCTCCAAGTCTTGCTCAGAAAAGCCCCCCTGCTGAAGCATCTACAATATTCTTCATACTATTTAAAAGCCCCATGTAGAACCTTTGACCCAACATCTGCTCAGGAATCCCATGGCGAGGACACATAACAAGCATACCCTTGAATCTGCCCCAAGTTTCAGGTAATGTCTCCATTGGTTTCTGCTTGAAGCTCACAATCTCATCAATTTGTTGAGCTGTCTTGTTAGGTGGATGAAACTTGTTGTAGAATTGCTTGACTAACTCATCCCAAGTTGCAATAGAGTTTATGAGGAGTGATTTAGCCATGCCTGTGTAGCCCCTGTAACTGAGAACGGAAAGAGCAATAGTATGATGGCTTCCGGAGTCACATTCGGTTGCCTCTGTGTCTTGCATATCGAGAGAAAGTTCTTTAGGTGCTGTTGTGGATCTTCAACCTGAGACCCAGAGAATTATCCCTTGTTTTGCAACAAGTGTAGCATGTTGTTAGTAATCTAGAAAGACTCAGCTTGAATTGCTGGCACAACGATGGCAGTTGCCAAATTATCCGCTGTGGGTTGTGCCCAGTCGAATAGTGCACCTTCTTATGCCTCCTACACCTCTTGCATGTTTAACCCAGCTTGCTGGTTTGGGTCGTTCGCGTCACCCATGTCGAAGTCTAGTTTGATTGGTTGCTGAGATTGTTGAATTTGTTTGATAGCCCTGTTACGTGCCCGGAAATTTTGCTTGGGGTCTGAGAGTCCTTCAATTAGTTCTCCAGTCCTTGCAGATTTTCTAGGCATGCACCTGATTACCCAATTCAACAACCGTAAAAAATTTCAATGTAAAGTGTAGAAAGAACCTAACTACACAAGAATCTTGAAGTTCTATCAATGGCAATTGATAATTCCGTTAATTCCCCGGCAACAGCGCCAAAAGTGGTTCACGTCCAAGCAACAGTTGTAGTCAATATAACCTGGTCTAATAAGTCCAGAATCGATCCCACGGGGAATTAACCTACCAATTACAACTTTCACAACCCAAGAGTATTTCGGAATCAAGTTCCCAAAATTTTGAGTATATGTTTGTGTGATTTTTCGACTAACTACTTTTGCAAGAATTAAAAAGGCTTAAAAGAAAGAATTGAATGTTGAGTAAAATAATATGGAGAAAGACTAATGTATTGATTTCCCCTATTGATGGAATCCCTTCTCGTTATGCTCATACAAATTATCAATATATTATATCAATCATGAACGCTATTTATATCGTAACCCTCTCCCGACCAATTACAATAATTTACTAGTGCACTCTCCCGAGCTACCCTAGCTAGCTTTAATTTGAATAGTTCACTTAATATTGCACCCAAGACTTCGTTATTCCTTATCCCGTCTTTACGCCTAAAGTTATAGATTCCTCCAATAACCTAGGTGTGGTGTTGTTCAACAATATACCTAAATATGCACTCTTTTCCAAGTTATGCACACTAAATAGGCACACCTAATTGGGGATCCTACCAATTAACTACAACAAGAACGAAGTTGAACAAATAGAAATCTAGCTAACAATTTGTAATCACATAAATGATAAGTTCATCACTCAATAGGTTCCATCAAACCTTTGAAAAGGATTTAGCTACTCATGATCAAGGAAACAAGAATAATAATTGAATTCATAAATTAATACTTGATATAAAATAAAGGAATGAGTTGAGAGAGTTCTCTATTAATAATTGTCTTGCAAAAGTAGTGAAAAATACACAACTTGCCTCTATTGGGCGAACTAGAAGTTTATATAGAGGTTCTAGGGCTTAAAAACTTAATTTGTACACAACTAGAAAAGTACTGTGCGGCGCCTTCCGCGGTTCGTCCGCGGTCGCGGGCGAACCGCGAACAGAGCAGTGTTCTGATTCTTCCGAAAAGTTCAGAGAGCTTGTTTCTTCGTGGTTCATCCGCGGTCGCGAGTGAACCGCGGATGAACAGTACTTTGGATTCTTCTTCAATTTTTCAAGTTCACTTCACTTCAACTCTTCACTTGGCCTTTTCATCAACATGTGACTAAAAAATAGCTCCTTTAGCATCCAATGGTTCATGTGTACCTATAACACATCAATAAACACTAATCAAAGCATTTTGTCATCATAAACCATATAAATTCAACAACAAAGTGTGATTATTTAGGGCATAATTATAGTGAAATTCACCTATTGTCATCTACCGTACATTGATGATGTATTTGACCAAGTCCTGGGAGCGAGGGTGTTCTCGAAGATTAATCTTCATTTAGGCGATCACCAGCTGAAGATTAGAGATTCTGATATTATGAAGACAACATTCAGGATGAAATATGGGCACTATAAGTTTCTTATGATGTCTTTTGGGCTGACCAATGCCCCAGCCGTGTTCATGCACTTGATGAACAGTGTGTTCCCGCCATATCTGGATTCTTTCGTGATCGTGTTCATTGATAACATTTTGGTATACTCTCGTAGCCAGGAGGAGAACATCTGATAGTTGTGTTGCAGAGGTTGAGGGAGGAGAAATTGTATGCGAAGTTCTCCAAGTGCGAGTTTTGGCTTGAGTCTGTAGCTTTTCTGGGTCATGTGGTGTCTCGTAATGGTATTCAGGTCGACCCGAAGAAGATAGAGGCAGTGTAGAGTTGGCCTAGACCGTCATCGGCTACGGAGATCCGGAGTTTCCTTGGTTTGGCAGGGTATTATCGCCAATTTGTTCAGGGATTTTTTATCCATTGCTTCTTTTTTGACCAGATTGACACAGAAGGGTGCACCATTTGTGTGGTCGGATGAGTGCAAGGAGAGCTTTCAGAAGCTCAAGACAGCGTTGACCACAGCTTCAGTGTTAGTCTTGCCATCAGCTTCAGGTTCACATACTGCATATTGTGATGCCTTGAAAGTGGGGATAGGTTGTGTATTGATGCAGGAGGGTAGAGTTATTACTTAAGCTTCTCGTCTTTTGAAGCCTCATGAGAAGAACTACCATGATCATGATTTAGAGTTAGCTGCCATAGTTCATGCCTTGAAGATTTGGAGGCACTATTTGTACGACATATCCTGTGAGGTGTATACCGATCATCATAGTCTCCAGCATTTGTTCAAGCAAAGGGATCTTAATTTGAGACAGTGGAGATGGCTTGATTTGCTCAAGGATTATGACATTACTATTCTATATCATCCGGGGAAAGCCAATGTGGTGGCCGATGCTTTGAGCCAAAAGGTGCCCAGTATGGGCAGCTTGGCGTATATTACAGTTGGGGAGAGACCATTTTCATATGATTTTCAGGCGTTGGCCAATCGGCTAGTGAGGTTGGATATTTCAGAGCCCAGCAGGGTGTTGTCTTGCGTTGTTTCTCGGTCTTCCTTGTATGATCGTATTTGTGAGCGCTAGTATGATGATCCCCACTTGCTTGTCCTTAAGGACAGAGTTCAGCATGATGATGCCAGAGATGTCACTATTGATAGTGATGGTGTGTTTAGGATGCAGGGCCGGATATACGTGCCCAATATTGATGGCCTTCGTGAGTTGATATTGGAGGAGGCCCATAGCTCATGGTATTCTATCCATCCAGGTGCTGCGAAGATGTACAGGGACATGAAACAGCATTATTGATGGAGAGAGATGAAGATGGACATTGTGAGTCTTGTAGCACAGTGTCTCAACTGTCAGCAGGTCAAGTACGAGCATCAGAGGCCCAGTGGCGTGTTTCAGCGTATTGATATTCCCGAGTGGAATTGGGAGAGGATCACTATGGACTTTGTTAGTGCACTCCCTCAGACAGCGAGGAAGTTTGATTCAGTTTGGGTGATTGTGGATAGGCCCAGGTCAGCTCACTTCATTCCTGTGTGTACTACATAGTCCTCGGAGCGGTTGGCTAAGATATTCATTCATGAGATCGTGAGATTGCATGGAGTTCCAATTTCTATCATATTAGACAGAGGTACTTATTTTACTTTGCAGTTCTGGAGGACATTCCAGCATGACAGGTTGAGTTGAGTACTGCATTTCATCCTCAGACGCACGGATAGTCCGAGCGTACCATTCAGATCTATGAGGATAGGTTGCGCGCCTGTGTTATTGATTTCGGTGGTTCATGGGCTGATTATTTGCCTCTCACAAAGTTTGCCTATAATAACAGCTACCAATCTAGTATTCAAATGGCACCGTATAAGGCTTTATATGGGAGACGGTGTAGATCCCTAGTTGGTTGGTTTGAGACTAGTGAGGCTAGGTTGTTGGGGACAGAGTTGGTCTAGGATGCCTTGGACAAGGTGAAGGTGATTCAGGAGAGACTTCGTACAGCCCAATCGCGCCAGAAGAGTTATGCTGGCCGGAAGGTTCGAGATGTGTCTTATTCCGTAGGTGAGAAGGTCTTACTAAAAGTTTCGCCTATGAAAGGCATCATGAGATTTGGGAAGAAAGGAAAGCTCAGTCCGAGATTCATTGGCCCTTTTGAGATTCTCAGGAGGATTGGAGAGGTGGTCTATATGCTTGCTTTGTCACCCAGTCTATCGAGAGTTCATCAAGTGTTTCACGTATCTATGCTCCGGAAATATGTTAGCGACCCATCGCTTGTGTTGGATTTTAGTACAATGCAGCTTGATGATGACTTGACCTATGATGTGGAGCCTATATCTATATTGGGTTGTCAACTGAAGAGATTTAGGTCCAAGGATATTTCATTAGTAAAGGTTCAGTGGAGAGGTCGGCCCGTGGAGGAGGCCACTTGGGAGATCGAGCAAGAGATGCGGAGCAGATATCGTCACTTATTTGAGTCTCCAGGTATGTTTCTTGACACGCTTGAGGACGAGAATTTGCTTAAGTTGGGGAGAATATGACGACCCGGCCCATCGTCACGAGAGTTACTTCCCAGTTTTCCCTTTATTTATATGTTTCATGTTTCTATATATGTGTTAGAGTCTATCGGGTGAATTGAGATTAATTCTGTTTGAAAATGAGGCATATAGCCTTTTAGAGTGAAGCTTATTTCTGAAAAGTCAACCTGAAGTTGACTATGTGGTTAGAGGGCTCGGAATCGAATTCTGATGATTCGGTTAGCTTCGGGAGATGATTTGTGACTTAGGGGAGTGATCGGAATTGAATTTGGAGGTCTAGTGTAGAAATAGGCTTGAATTGGCTAAGTTGGAATTTTGGCGAAATCCAGTCGATAGGTGAGATTTTGATCCAGGAGTCAAAATGGTATTCTGATAGTTGCAGTAGCTTTGTTAGGTGATTTTGGATATGTCTGCAAATTTTCAGGTCAATCGGACATCATTTAGTCGGGTTTTTGATAGAATGTAGGTTTCAAAAGTTTTGGTTAAATCTTAGGCTTGAACCGGCCTTAATTTGATGATTCGTGTGTTTGAGGGTATGTTTTTATGATTGGAACAAGTTCGTGAGATGATATAGAGTGGATTTGTATTTTTGGTTGAGGTCCTGGGGGCCTCGGGATGTTTTTGGAGGGTGAAACGGATGAATTTTGAGGTATGCAACTGGTGATATTTATTTTAGCAGAGATTTTCGCTTCTGCGGATTGGGGTACGTAGAAGCGACAAAATGATCGCAAATGTGATCCAGGGTCGGTCAGTGGATTTTCGCAGAAGCGGACGATTGGTCGCAGGGGCGGAAGCGTGAAATGTTCCGCAGAAGAAGAAATGAGCCTATTGGGTAGGCTTGCAGAAGCGGAGGGATGTCCGTTTAAGCGGAGTCGCAGGAGCGTAAATCTTACCGCAGAAGTGGTCTTGGGCTATATAATGGGTCGTAGAAGCGACCAATTAATCGCAGAAGCGGTCTCGCTTAAGCGAGCAATATATCGTAGAAGCGAAAATATGTCAGGGATTAATGAACAGAAGGGTTCAAAATTTCAGAACATTTAACACATTTGGGGCTTCGAACTAAGAGGCGATTTTGGTGATTTTGAGGAGGAAATCGAGGGATCATCAGGTAAGCACTCATGGACTCAATTTATGTTAATATATTGATAAATTATGGAGTTAACCTCTGAAATTGGAAGAATTAAGATGTATCACTGGGTGATTTTTGCTCTAAGCTTGGGTTATAGAAAATCACTTATTTGAATGGGCAAACGGAGTCCAATTTTGATACACTTTATATGCGTGGACTCGTGTCGAGATAAGGATTCTGAAAATGTAACTTTTGTAATTTCTCGAGAAGCAGACCGGGCCGGGTTTTGGCAATTTCGTGATTTTTAGTGTAATTCGAGTTGTTTTGATTGGGTTATGTCCCATTAGCCTATTTTGATGTATTTCTATATGTTTTAATGAGATTCTGCACCCGTGGAGGCCGATTCTCGTGGCAAGGGCATTGCGGGCTAGCTTTTGAACCGAGTCGAGGTGAGTAATGGGTATGGATGATGACCTGAGGGCTCGAAACCCCGGTATACCACTATGCGATGCTGTATTGAGGGGAGACACGTACTCTACTGTGAGTGCGGGGTCGATTATGATTTGGTGACTATGGCATAGTCCGACTATGTAATATTATATTGTGTTATTGGCTATAATTGAACCGGTAAACCTTCTACTTGGATGGTTGTGGATATCTTTGGGCTGTGAGCCAGTTATTTGGATACCGCGAGGATCGTTATCACTATTTTTATAATTATGGCACGTTATATTGATATCAGTCCTGAGCTTAACACTGTCTAAAATGGTTTTCCAAACTCTAGTATTTCTAAAACACCGCTTTCTTCTTTTATTGATAAAAAGAGATTTCAAATGATATTTCTGTGCCTGTGAGGCTTGCATTGCATGTAGTTGGTAGTGCATCGGGTAGTGGGAGCCCCTTTGGAGTCTGAACCCCCAAAGTGAGCACGGGTACCCAAATGGATCGGGCTACGCGCTGTAGCGGTCATGTTCATGCATCTACAGTGCATTTAGATATACTTGTTGTACTGTTTAGCTGATATTACTGATTCTGAGATTGTTAATGTTAAAAATGGTAAAATAGATTATTATATAGCCTTGCATACTGCATTATTGGGTGTCCTTATCTTCGCTATCTTACCCGTACTTATTACCACTGAATTGGAAGTACTCACACTACTCCTTGCACATTGTGTGCAGATCCAGGTATATCGCAGCTGGGCTGATTACCCAACAGGTTTAGTGATCATTCCAGATTGTTGAGGTAGCTACTAGCATCCGCAGTACCTGAAATTTCCTTCTATCTTAAGTTGTATTAGACTTTTTTGTACTTTGCCGGATACAGTTATTCTCAGTATTACTGTTATGTTCTTGGTAGAGGCTCATGGCTTATGAATCCAGATCTGTGGGAGATATTATTACTGTGTTGGGTTTATTTTGCAACTTATGCTAAAATATCGCATTTCTATTATTGTTAAATACTGATTTTGAGAGTAAGGTATGAGCTAATAGCTCGATGTTGTGCGAGAATGGTCAGGCTGTCCTATCAATGTGTTGGGCGCCATCACGACCGGGTTTTGGGGTCGTGACAATGATCATGTTAGAGACTTGGATAAGTTTTTCCTGAGGCTTCAAAGATACAATCTCAAGCTCAATCCAGCAAAATGTGCTTTTGGGGTACTGTTAGGGAAATTATTGGGGTTTGTGGTGAGCCAACGTGGTTTTGTCCTAGACCCATCCAAAATTAAGGCTATTCTGGAGTTGCCTCCGCCAAAGAGCAAGAAAGATGTGATGAGTTTGCTCGGCAAATTAAATTACATCAGCAGATTTATTGCTCAACTTAAATCAACTTGTGAGACTATTTTCAGATTGCTAAAGAAAGATGCTGCAGTGAAATGGACTGATGAATGTCAAGCTGCATTTGATAAAATCAAGGAATACCTGGCCAATCAGTTTGTATTGGTTCCTCCAGAGCCAGGAAGGCCTTTGACCCTTTATTTGACAGTATTGGATAATTCATTCGGCTGTGTATTGGGGTAACATGATAAAACAGGAAAGAAGGAGCAAGCAATTTATTATCTTAGCAAGAAATTCACATCTTACAAGGTAAAATATACTCAGTTGGAAAGAACGCGCTGTGCTTTGACCTGGGTGGCGCAGAAATTGAAGCACTACTTGTCAACTTATACCATTTATCTCATATCCCGTTTGGACCCGTTGAAGTACATCTTTCAGAAGCCTATGCCCACAGGGAGGCTTGCTAAATGGAATATTCTACTCACAGAGTTTGATATTGTTAATGAAACTCGAACTGCGATGAAAGCGCAAGCAGTTGCCGATCACTTAGCAGAAAATCCAGTTGATGTATGAACCACCGAAAACATATTTACCTGATGAAGAAGCAATGAATATTGAACAATTGGAACAAAGTGAAAAGCCGAGTTGGAATTTATATTTTGATGGGGTTGTAAATAACAAAGGTGCTGGAATCGGAGTTGTGCTTATTTCAAAGACAGGTCAGCATTATCCTATCACCACTCAACTTTATTTCTTTTGTACCAATAATATGGCTGAATACGAAGCATGTATATTGGGATTGAGAATGGCTATAGATATGGGTGTTCAAGAGATTTTGGTCATGGGTGACTCGAATATCTTGGTACATCAAATTCAAGGAGAATGGGAAACGCGAGATTTCAAACTCATAATGTACCGGCAGTGTCTACATGAACTATGCCAACGGTTTTAGTCCATAGAATTCAAGCATATCCCGAGAATACACAATTAAGTTGCTGATGCTCTGGCCACTCTAGTATCTATGTTACACCACCCAAATAAAGCTTATGTGGACCCATTACAAATTCAGGTCTGTGATCAGAATGCTTATTATAATACAGTAGAAGAGGAACTTGATGGTGAACCGGGGTTCCATGACATTAAAAAGTATCCCAGAATTGGGGTATATCCGGCACAAGTTGCAGGAGATCAGAAGAGAGCCATAAGACGATTGGCGAGTGGATTTTTTCTTTAGTGGAGGGGTTTTGTACAAAAAAACCCCAGATTGGGTTTGCTAAGATGTATAGACGCAAAGCAGGCTACCGCAATTATGGCTGAGGTACACGCATGAGTCTATGGACCCCACATGAGTGGGTATGTGCTAGCAAAGAAAATACTCAGAGCTGGATTTTACTGGCTTACTATGGAACGGGATTGTATCAGCAATGTGTGCAAATGTCATCAGTGCCAGATACAAGGAGATTTGATTTTTTCTCCGCCATAGTAGTTGCATACGATATCGGCACCGTGGCCTTTCGTTGCTTGGGGCATGGATATCATTGGGCTAATAGAGCCAGCATCATCTAATGGGCATAGGTATGTTCTGGTTGCCACTGATTATTTTACTAAATGGGTGGAGGCAAAGACATTCAAAGCGGTAACCAAGAAGGCAGTGGTTCATTTCGTACATGCAAACATCATTTGCAGTTTCGGAATTTCGAATGTGATTATTACGAATAATGGGGCCAACCTTAACAGTCATTCGATGGCAGAGACATGTCAAAAGTTTAAAATTATGCATCGTAATTCCACTCCATATCGTCCCAAGGAGAATGGAGGAGTCGAAGCAGCAAAAATGAATATCAAGAAAATCCTTCAGAAAATGGTGGCAGGATCAAGACAATGGCACGAGAAATTACCCTTTTCTTTGTTGGGATATCGCACTACGTTCGCACTTCGGTAGGGGCAATCCCTTATTCATTGGTGTATGGCACGGAGGAAATGATACCTGTAGAAGTCGAAATACCCTCCCTTCGAATCATTGCGGAAGCAGAGATTGATGATGATGAATGGGTAAAAGCCCGGCTAGAACAACTGAGTTTAATTGACGAGAAAAGACTGGCAGCAGTATGTAATGGACAACTGTATCAATAAAGAATGGCCAGAGCATATAACAAGAAAGTACGCCCGCGAAAATTTGAAGTCGGACAATTGGTGTTAAGGCGCATCTTACCTCATTGGGAAGAGGCAAAAGGGAAGTTCGCTCCTAATTGGCAAAGGTCATTTGTTGTATCTTGGGTGTTGTCTAATGCAGCATTATATTTGACAAACATAGAAGGAAAATGCGTAGAGATGGCCATCAACTCTGACGCGGTCAAAAGATATTGTGTATGATTTCTTTCATGTATCTAATTGTATTTGTCATATTTTGAAATTGAAATGATGAAGGCATTTTATTTCGCTCTCTACACACTTTATCCATTGCTATCCCTCTGAGCCTTACTACTTTATTCTTTCATACCACTCTTTCGGAATCAACAATGAAGTCAAAAACAGAATGATGAAATGACAAAGAAAATAAGAAAATCAAAACATGAAACAAAAAAAAGAGAAAAGTTGAAAAAAAAAGAAGCAAAAAGAGAAAAAAGAAGATGTGAAAAATGACAAGAGAACAGAAAAGAAAAAGAAAGGGAAAAGAAAGAAAAATGCAAGAGAATAAAATTGGAAGAAGTGAACATCGCAAGATGAAATCGATCTTATGATCTGAACTACGTTTTGAGTTGATCCTGAAAGGGTACGTAGGCAGCCTCACTGAGGTTCAGTCATAACAGAAAGAAAGTCCAAGGTTCCCCAAAATTGAAACTGGGACAGAAGTTATGATCATTGTGGAGAATATGATTCTTAAAGTTGTAATTTTGAAACCCAAGTTGAAAATTTTGAGCCTTTATACCTTTCTTTCTAAAACCCATCCAAAAGCCACATTACGGTCCAAAGAACGTCCTTCTGATTAACTTCAAGAAAATGATAATACAAGTAGGTGAAGAAAGGCATGCTATGGACAACACTAGGGTATCGGAAGATGAAGAAAATAATAAAAATGAAAATGAGAGTCTTATTGGTGAAAACCCTCACGGGCGCCGTAAGGCGGAGTGAGGAGGGAGAATTATAATGAGAGAATCTTATTGGTGAAAACTCTCAACCAGCGCAAGGCGACGCGAGCTAAGAGAAATGAAATGAGAGAGTCTTATTGGTGAAAACCCTTACGGGCACCATAAGGCGAAAGTGAGAAAGAAATTTGTGGAAGAAAAGCGGCAAAGCAAGAAAAGTTTGGGTTGGTTGAAATTTGGATGGTGAACTCAAGTTGGCAAGTGACAGTTGATTGGTTGGACAGACTGGGTTGGTTAATCTGAATGCATGGCATGATCAAAGGAAATCAGCCTTCCTACTCAGATAAGTCTCGTCCTTGTATTTTTGAAAATATTCCTACCCTCAAAACTTCGCGGTCATTGCATTTCATTTTTCTTGAAATCTGTCTATAAGAAGTTGTCAATCAAAGCTAATCACTGGCTTCTCAGTTATAAGGCACAACGAGACTGGGGTTCATCAAAGTACAATTGAAACAAAAGGACATATGACAATCATGTATTTGGAGGAAAAGTAAAAGGGAAAAGAAACAACAAGAGAGAGTCACAAACCTTTCACGGCGGCGACATTACCTTTCACAAACCGATGGTACATGTTCTTTGGACAAGTCATTACCTTTCACGGCGGCGACATAGTATATGAGATGATCCTCAGGATCGGTGGTTTCGTCGTACACCTTCAAGTAGAGGGGCATCTTGAAGGTCTCCGGGATGGTGTAGGGTGCGGCTTCTTCAGAGTAGGGTTGTTGTACAAACCTTCCTACGTCCCGTTTGGGTAGCAGTTTAGGTGCTCTGAGGATCTTGTCAACCCTATCTTGGTGCTCCTTCATTTAGTCACGGAGGGCCTGATTTTCGCTTTCCATTTATTCCATCTTCCTAAGGATTGAGGCCAGCGTGTCATCGTGTGTTTGTGTTTCGATGGGTTAGCAATTGGTTCGTGTTCCTTCCTGTTCATCTGTTGCGGTGGTGTTGCTCGTTGTTGGTGCTGCATTCTCGCAGCCTCGTGGTGGCTTTTCCACTAAGCTGCTCAGGGTGCTGGCCAGCCAATCCTCCAGTAGCTTCTTGATGGCTGGGGGTGCTTCTCTTGAAGTGGAGGTGTCTCTTTCCTGCGGGGTTGCAAGGTTCCCGAAGGGGGGAGGTGAGGCTTCTGCCTCGGGTGTGATACCAGGGGTAGCGTTGATGGCAGCTACCACCGGCCTCGTTCATGGAACTCAGGAGATTGGTAGTAACTTTTACTACAGCCATTTCCGGGCTTTTTCCAGATGATCGGATCTTGTGGATGTATACTACGAGTTTGATTCTCGAAATCCCCACAAACGGCGCCAAATTGTTTGACCCAAAAGCTATCGGTTGCTTTATGAGTTAGGGACAATCAAAGAATAGATAAATGGTAAATCGGAATCAATGGTAATGTATCTTAAAGATCGATCTTTGGATTCATGTATATATTTTTTTGTAAGAATGTAGTGGAGCTTAATGAAGTGTTTGAACAAGTAAGCAATAAAGAGATAAAATAGAGAAAAACGGTAGAGAGAGAGAGTTGTATTATTAATGATCAATAACACTTGTGTTACAAATGAGGGGGGCCTTCCTTATATAGGAGGATGACCCCCTCGCCGACACGTTACACCATCCCAAAGCTATTGCTATTACAACAAAAGTATAGGGGAGGGGGAGTCGGGACGTCTGTTCGGGCGAGCCTGCTGATACGCTACTATAGTCGAGAACGTATCCTTTTCATTGTACGGACATGAAAGAGGGTGTCATCCAATGTCTACGGCCACATAAGGGTACGTGCTCGACCCGTATTACATCTGAGTCGGCCCATACATTAATGTTTTGATAAAATTTCAAGACTAGCTCAAGGCAAAAATCACCAGGTGGGTATAAAAATTCTTCCCGCTGGTAATCTTGGATGAGTTGAGCTATGAACTGATCCCAAATTCCATCTTGTTCATTAAAATAAATCCCTTTTTCAGGAATTGATCTTCGGTTTGAGTTCCTTTGAAACCAGTTCTCGTCATTTCTTTTGGGAGGCATTTTAGTAGTATGGAAAGAGGAAGTGAGCTAAAGAAAAAGACCAACTGGAATATTTTTCTTTTTTCTGATGGCTTAAACAACGGAAAAGGGCCTAAAATGCCCCTCAACTATCAGCTTTGGTCTAAAAATGCCCCTCATCCACCTATTGGGCCAAATATTCCTTTATGTTAATGTTTTTGGCTCACAAATGCCCTTTGATTTAACGGAAGGACACGTGTCATCCTCTTATTGGCGCATTCTAAATATTTCATAATTAATTAAAAAAACACATTATTCATACCTGAAAAATAAATAAAATTTTTCTAAAATACTTACAAAAGTTTATTAACAAAATCTGTTTTTTTTTTGTTTTTGTAAAATTGGAAAAAAATCTTATTTTAGTAAAAAACTAGATTTTTTATTTATTTTAAACAAAAACTGTTTTAAACTTTTTTTTAAAACTGGATTTTTTTTTGTAAAAACAGATTTTTAGAAAACTGGATATTTTTTGTAAAATCTGTTTTTTTAGAAAACTGGATTTTTTAAAAGTTTAAAACAGTTTTAAAAAAAAAGTTTTAAAAAATCCAGTTTTCTACAAAAACAGATTTTACAAAAAATATCCAGTTTTCTAAAAATCTGTACAAAAAAAAATCCAGTATTTTGTTAATAAACTTTTGTAAGTATTTTAGAAAAAGTTTATTTATTTTTCAGGTATGAATAATGTGTCTTTTTAATTAATTATGAAATATTTAGAATGCGCCAATAAGAGGATGACACGTATCCTTCCGTTAAATCAAAGGGCATTTGTGAGCCAAAAATATTAACAGAAGGGCATATATGGCCCGATAGGTGGATGGGGGGGGCATTTTTAGACCAAATCTGATAGTTGAGGGGCATTTTAGTCCCTTTTCCGTTGTTTAAGCCATCAGAAAAAAGAAAAATATTCCAGTTGGTCTTTTTCTTTAGCTCACTTCCTCTTTCCATACTACTAAAATGCCTCCCAAAAGAAATGACGAGAACTGGTTTCAAAGGAACTCAAACCGAAGATCAATTCCTGAAAAAGGGATTTATTTTAATGAACAAGATGGAATTTGGGATCAGTTCATAGCTAAACAATGAAGTTGGTTCACTTTGTTCCTTACCTCAGAGAGTGGACCCCTACTTTTATTTATAGGAAAAAACAATTACTAGAGAACTTGAGAAGTACATATGCATCAAGCCTTTTTGCTAAATGCATCCTGAAATTTCCTTTAAATTTTTTTGTTCTTTTTTCTTTTCTTTTCTTTTTTTGAATTTTTAAAATGCTTTTATTTACAATGTAGTCTACTACGCTATTAGTGTAATATGTGTACTTTCTATACATCAACCTGCTCACTTTACCAATACATATGTAATATATATTTATATATCTTTTCCTTTTTTCTTGATTGAATACTTTTACACATATATAATAATAATAATAATAATAATAATAATAATAATAATAATAATAATAATATGGGATATAATAATAATAATGATAATAATAATAATAATAATAATAATAATAATAATAATAATAATAAAGAAAAAGAAGAAGTAATTAGTTATAAGTTTATTGTCGTGAGCTCGACTTCTTATTATTATTATTTTTTACTTACCTGATGATGGTTGCAGATACAGTTTTATCAAATCCCCCACTGACATATAGCTTTAATCTATGCACATTAACTTTAAGTTTATTTTCTCCATTTACTTTGTTACCGTCCTCCTGTTGTTGGATCTCAACTGCTCCATAGGGTGTGACGTTTGTAACCAGGAAAGGACCAGTCCAACGAGATTTAAACTTTCCTAAGAAAAGTTTTAATCTACTGTTGTATGGAAGCACCAAATCTCCAATTTTGAACTCTTTTTTCTTAATCAGATTGTCATGCCATTTTGTTTTTGTTTTTTCTTTGAAAATCCTTGCATTCTCATATGCCTCCATTCGCAATTCATCTAGCTCATTTACCTGCATAAATATGTTCTTTGCGGTAGAGGTTAGTTCACAATTTAGTGCTTTAAGTGCCCAAAAGGCCTTCAAGCTCAATCGGTAAATGATAAGCTTTTTCAAAGACTAATCTATATGGGGATGTATCAATTGGCGTTTTGAATGCCATTCGATATGCCCATAATGCATCATCTAGTTTTAAGGCCTAGTCTTTACGAGAATTTCGAACCATCTTTTCAAGTATTCTTTTTAATTCTCGGTTAGAAACTTCAACTTATCCTTGTGTCTGAGCGTGATATGGTGTACCTATTTTATGAGTCACACCATATTTTGCCAATAACATGAAAAATTGCTTGTTCAAGATGTGGGTTCCTTGATCACTAATAGTGACTCTAGGTGTGCCGAATCTGGTAAAAATATTTATTCTTAGAAATTCACACACAGTTCGAGCATCATTTTTCCTTGTAGGAATGGCTTGAAGCCATCTTGATACATAATCTACTGCCACAAGAGTGTACTCACAAGAATACGATGAAGGAAAAGGACCCATGCAGTTTATTCTCCAAACATCGAATATTTCACAAACCTGTATTAACTGCAAAGTACATCTCATCTCTCTCGGTGATGTTACCTGTTCTTTGGCATCTATCACAAGTTGCAACATATGTTCTAGCATCTTTGAAAAGTGTAGGCCAAAAGAATCCCGCCTCTAAAACTTTAAAGGCATTTCTATTTGCTGCATAATGACCTCCTACTGCTCCGTCATGGCAATGATGTAGAATGTTGTTCATCTGTTTTTCAGGTACGCATCTTCTGATAATGTTATCTGCACAAAATTTAAACAAGTAAGGCTAATTCCACAAATAATATTTAGCATCAGAAATCAGCTTTTTTCTTTGCGGGTAAGAGAGATCTTGGGGTGTCCATTTTCCAACCAAGTAATTTGCAATATCTGCAAACCAGGGTGGTTGAGTCACAACTGAGTTGACTAAAAAATGTGTTCATCAGGAAACTCTTCCTTTATATCACAAGATCTAAGGGGAGGATTTTCTAATCTAGACTAATGGTCAGCTGCCTTGTTTTCTGTTCCTTTCCTATCTTTTATCTCAAGGTAAAATTCTTGAAGAAGCAAAATACATCTTAAACATCTAGGTCTAGCATCCATTTTTGCTAAAAGGTATTTTAAAGCTGCGTGATTAGTAAAAATAGTGACATTTGTTCCTATCAAATATGGACGAGATTTATCAATTGCAAATACTACTGCTAATAACTCTTTTTCTGTAGTGGCGTAATTCAGCTGAGCCTCATTCAATGTCCTACTGGCATACTAAATGGGACAAAAGATCTTATCCTTTCTCTAGCCTAAAACAGCTCAAACTACTATATCACTTGCATCACATATGACCTCAAAAGGCTAGTTCCAATAAGGGGACACAACTACGGGTGTAGTTGATAATTTTTTCTTAAGGATGTCAAAAGCTTTTATGCAATCACTAGAAAAATCAAACTTAATATCTTTCATCAGAAGGTTAGTAAGCGGTTTTGAAATCTTTGAAAAGTCTTTTATGAACTGTCTGTAAAAACCTGCATGACCAAGAAAACTTCTAATGCCTTTAACAGTTGTTGGAGGGGGTAATCCTGCTATTAGATCAATTTTAGCTTTATCAACTTCTATCCCTTTAGCACTGATTTTATGTCCTAAAAAAATTCCCTCAGTAACCATAAAATAATTTTTTCCCAATTAAGAATTAAGTTTGTTTTTTCACATCTCTTAAGAACCAAAGTCAAATGATAAAGATAATCCTCAAATGTTTTGCCAAAAAGTGTGAAATCATCCATAAATATCTCTAGAAACTTTTCAGTCATGTCAAAAAATATTATCGACATGCAACGCTGAAATGTAGCAAGGGCGTTACACAGACCAAATGGCATTCTTCTGTATGCATATGTTTCATGGTGACAAATGAAAGTTGTCTTATCTTGATCTTCAGGTGCAATATGTATCTAGTTATATTCTGAATAACGATAACAGTAAATATCGTAGCCTGCAATTCTTTCCAACATTTATCAATAAATGGTAAAGGAAAATGATCTTTTCTAGTAGCATCATTGAGACGTCTGTAATCAATACAGACTCTCTAGCCTGTGACAGTCCTAGTAGGTATGAGCTCATTATTTTTATTTTTTACAAATGTCATACCTCCTTTCTTTGGCGGTACTTGAATGGGACTTACTCAAGGGTTGTCTGAAATGGGATAAATGATACTTGCCGCTAACAGTTTTGTAATTTCCTTCTTTTACCACTTCTTGCATTGTCGGATTTAACCTTCTTTGGGGTTGGACTATTGGCTTGTAGCTGTCCTTCATGAGGATCATGTGTGTGCAAATGACTGGACTAATTCCTTTGATATCTGCTACCATCCAACCTAAATCTCCTTTGTGAGCTTTCAATACTTCAATTAATTTTTCTTCTTGTTCTGCAGTTAAATAAGATGATATAATCACCGAAAACAATTCTTGCTCAAGATAAACATATTTTAAATGGGAAGGGAGAACATTGAGTTCAATTTTTGCTTGAACTTCTTCTGGTTGTATCTCCATGTCCTTGGAATCCATTTCCAATATTTCATCTTCCCTCCTGATTATCGGATCATCATCTTCTGCGGTGCCTGATTTGGCCAAGCTTCTTTCCATTGAGTCTGACATTAATTGATCATCTTTGAATTCATCTGCAAGATAACTAATCATGTCAATTGAAAAGCACGAAGATGATGTTTCATCTCCTGAAAACCTTAGTATCTTTTGCATATAAAAAATGACTCTTTCTTCATCAACTCTCACGATTAGTTGTCCTTGATGGACATCTATGATTGCTCTACCCGTAGCAAGAAATGGTCTGCCCAAAATTATTGGTTCATCAGTACATTCTTTCATTTCAAGCACTACAAAATCTACGGGAAAAACAAATTTATCTAGTCTTACAAGTACATTTTCCATTATTCCCTTAGGTTTCTTTGTACTTTGATCTGCAAACTGAAGAGAAACACGTGTATCTTTCATTTCACCAAGATTTAACTTTTTGATGATCGAAAATGGCATCAAATTTATTGAAGCTTCAGAATCACAGAGTGCCTTTTCAAAATACATACCATTCAAAGTGCATGGAATTGTAAAGCTACCAGGATCATCGAGCTTTTGTTGTAGTTTATTTTGAAGTATAGCACTGCATTTTTCAGTAAGCATTACCACAGAAACATCTTCCAATTTCCTTTTACTTGACAAGATTTCTTTTAAAAATTTGGTATATGAAGTCATTTCCAATAAAGCATCAGTAAAAGAAACATTAATATGAATTTGTTTTAAAATCTCCAAAAACTTTGTGAATTGGCTATCAAGCTTTTCTCTTTTCAACTTCTGTGGAAAAGGAATTACCACAGGTAGAGGAGTTTTTTTCAATTTTCTTTTCTTTTTTTTTCTCGACTTCTTTCCCTTCTAATAATTTGGAGGGTGTTTCATCATTCTTACCCTTGACTACCTGTTCTTCTAACCGAACGTTTTCTTGTATGTTTGTGTGGGGTTCATCAAGCTCCTTACCTGACCGTAAGGTGATGGCCTTAAGGTGTTCCTTTGGATTTTTTTCTGTATTACTTGGTAAGGGACCTTGAATCTTTTCTGAGACAAGAGTTGCCAGTAGGTACTGGTACTGCTGCCCTACCTCTACCACGACCATGGCCTCTGGGTGCCAATGGTGGTCGTCCGCCATGTCCGCTAGCACGTGTTCTCGCCATCTGCGAGAGAATATAATATAAAAAAATTTAGTTTCACGATAACACAAACTGCACAATATTAATCCAAGAAAAGTGAGGTTTTTTCTTAAAGTTTCTATAACCTTCCGAGGATAGATACGGACGTCTACGTACCGATCCGCGAAAGCCTACTAAACCGGCTCATGACTCGCGAGTCCTAGTAACCTAGGCTCTGATACCAACTTTTCACGACCCAAATTCGGTCGTGATGGCACCCAACAATCATGCTAGGCCAGCCAGACCAACAAACGTTTTTCACAAATAATATCAGTCCCAAATGGACAACCCAAGAAGAATATATGAGTCATAGAAAACTCCAATAATAATAATACGAACAAAATACTGAGAAGTGCGAAAACAACTAACACTCCCAAAGATCTGGAGTCACAAGTTTAGAGACTCTAAACAAACTGAACAAGAGTAGAGAAGACTTTATAAAAGTTCTCAAATCTGAAAATAAAGTTACAACTGAAAATAGAGGATAAGCTAGGTTCTGCTAACGTCGGCAGCTACCTCAGCAACTCGATGTGACTCTGTGAAAGCTGGAATACTCGTCTACTTCTCCTGAGTACCTGAATCTGCCTACAAAGGTGCGTGGAGTAGGGGTGAGTACTAAGTACTCAGTGAGTAATAAATATATGCAAGTAGATGAAAGCAAGAAATCCACAGAATACCACAAAATGAAGCTAAACTACAGTCCGATCCTTCTACGAACTAGCAATAACAGTACAATACAATTATCACAGATTATTCAATAGATAAAGATGCAATGCAATGCACATAACCGCTACGGCGTGTAGCCTGATCCATTTAACGTCGACGGCGCTCACTGGAGTGTGTACAGACTCCGGAGGGTCTCCTACAGCCCAAGCGAAATACTACTGCGGCGTGCAGCCCGATCCTTATATCAACCGTTGCGGCGTGCAGCCCGATCCATCCTCAGTCCACAACAAGTATATAAGTCACTAAACATCTCAATTATTTATTTCCAGGTTCCGGTTCATAAATTATGAAAATACTTTAACTTTTATTTAATTTTTGCAAAACAGACTTAGCATGTCAATACGGTGATTTCAAACCAGGACTGAGATCAGTGATTAAGCAAGTATAGCTATCACATATATAACTATCCCCTTGGGATACTACAGGTCGGCACAAGGCCCCAAACACGGCTTACAACCCACAATTATATCAAACACAATATTTTTCAACCACTAATATCATATTATACTCATTCGGGATGGGCTAAGTCTCAATTCCCAGTCACAATCAATCCTGCACCTGCCACGGGGTGTGAGCCACGCCCTACGAGCTTCACAATGTGCTAAGCCGGGGTTTCGAACCCTCAGCTACCATATACACAAACTACTCGCCTCTAGCCGGTCATAGACTCATCCGCAATGCCTATTCCCTTAGAATTCGCTGCCTCGCGCGTAGAATCTATTCAAACCACAATAATTATGTCATTTACGGGTCAAAGAAACATAACCCAATTCAATTTTCATGAAAAACACATAAATACACTACGTTTGTAAAATCCGACCCCGGTCCCGCTGCCCTAAAAATTCTGAGACTTATACCAACGCGATTCTCGTCTCGCCATGAGTCTGTGCATATAAAATTTATCGAAATCGGAGTCCGAATGGTCTTTCAAAACTCAAAAATTCGTTTTCAATACCTAGGCCATAATTCTTCACAGTTTCCACCCAATTTCATGAAGATTGATGTTAATTCTACCATAAAATTTCGTTTTTGAGTCTAGAAACTTACCTCCGATGATTGCCCGATGAATTCCCAATGTTTTCCCGTGAGTTCTTCTCTCTAGGGTTCAAAATTTGTGTTTCTGGTGTATAAACCATCGACTGGTCTGTTCTGAAATTTTGTTCACTGTCAGACCCTATTGCCCTACGCGTTCGCGATGGACCTCACGCGTCCGCGATGAATCGCCCAACTTCCTCTTCGCGAACACGACGCTTCCCCACGCATTCGCGATGCACAATCTCCCAGCCGCCGGATTTTTCTTCTACGCAAACGCGTATAACCTCACGCGAACGCGAAGCTTCGTCCCCTGGCCTACATGAACACGACGTCCAGTCACACGAACGCGATGCCTTAGTCAGCCTGGCCTTCGTGAACGCGACCTAGGCCACGCGAACGCGAAGGCTTAAATGCCTGCACTGTTTTTCTGCAATTTTCTGCAGGTTTTTCCAAGTTTCAAATGCCCGGATGATGGTCCGAATTCATCCCGAGGCCCCGGGAACCCAATGAAAACCACCAACATACTCCAAAATATGATACGGACTTGTTCCAATCATAAAAACACCATCCTAAATATCAAAATCACCATTTTCACACGGATTCAAGCCTAAGTTTCTTCAAAACTTCCGAAAATAACATTCAACCCAAAACCCAATCAAACGACATCCGAATGACCTGAAAATTTGCAGACATATCCAAAATCACATAACGAAGCTACAGGAATTGTCGGAATTCCATTCCGACCCCGGATCAAAATCTCACCTACCGTTCGGATTTCGCCAAAATTCAACCTTAGCCAATTCAAGCCTAAAACTACACCGGACCTCTTAATTCGATTACGATTTCTCCCCTAAGTCATAAATGATCCACCGAAACTAGTCGAATCATCAGAATCTGATTCCGAGCAATCTAACTAAATAGTCAACTCCAGGTTAACTTTCCATATTCAAGTTTCCTTCAAAAAGGCTATATGCCTCATTTTCAACCCGAATCACTCCTAACTCACCCGATAAACTCTAACACTGATATAAAAGCATAAAACATGTAAATGCAATGTAACAGGGTGTTAATTCCCGTTACGACGGGCCGGGTCGTTACATTCTCCCCAGCTTAAACAAATGCTCGTCCGCGAGCGGGTTAAGAAACATACCTGAAGTATCAAATAGGTGTGGATATCTGCTCCGCATCTCCTTTTCGGTCTCCCAAGTTGCTTCCTCTGCGGGACGACCTCTCCATTGCACTTTCACTGAAGCTATGTCCTTGGATCTCAGCTTACGAACTTGTTGACCCAAAATGGCTACTGGCTCCACATCATAGGTCAAGTCCTCATCTAGTTGTATCGTGCTGAAGTCTAACACATGTGATAGGTCTCCAACATACTTCCGAAGCATAGATACATGGAACACTGGGTGAACTTCGATAAACTGGGCGGAAAAGCAAACATATAGGCCACCTCCCCAACTTTCTTAAGCACCTCAAAAGGTCCAATGAACCTTGGGCTAAACTTTCCTTTCTTTCCAAACCTTATAACACCCTTCATAGGCGAAACCTTCAGTGACACCTTCTCACCTACTGAATAAGACAGATCTCGGACCTTCCGGTCTGCATAACTCTTCTGACGCGACTGAGCTGTGTGAAGTCTCTCCTGAATCACCTTCACCTTGTCTAAGGCATCCTAAACTAACTCTGTCCCCAACAACCTAGCCTTGCCGGGCTCAAACCAACCGACTGGAGACCTACACCGCCTCCCATATAAAGCTTCATACGGTGCCATCTGAATGCTGGACTGATAGATGTTATTATAAGCAAATTCTGCAAGAGGCAAGTAATCATCCCATGAACCACCAAAGTCAATAACACAAGCACGCAACATGTCCTCCAGTATCTGAATAGTACGCTCAGGACTGCCCATCCGTCTGTGGATGAAATGCTGTGCTCAGCTCTACCCGTGAACCCAACTCTCGCTGAAATGTCCTCCAGAACTGAGAAGTGAACTGGGTACCTCTGTCTGATATAATAGAAATGGGAACTCCATGCAATCTCACAATCTCACAGATGAATATCTCTGCCAACCGCTCCGAGGAGTATGTAGTACACACTGGAATGAATTGAGTTGACTTGGTCAGCCTATCCACGACCACCCAAACTAAATCAAACTTCCTCGTTGTCCGAGGGAGTCCACTAACAAAGTCCATAGTTATCCTTTCCCACTTCCACTGGAGGAATATCAATACGCTGGAACACACTACCAGGTCTCTGATGCTCGTACTTGACCTGCTGACAATTTAGACACCGTGCCACATGATTCACAATATCTTTCTTCATCTTTCTCCACCAATAATGCTGTCTCAAATCCTGATACATCTTTGCGGCTCCAGGATGAATGGAATACCGTGAGCTGTGGGCCTCCTCCAATATCAACTCACGAAGGCCATAAACATTGGGCACACATATCCGGCCCTGCATCCGCAACATACCATCACTATCAATAGTGACATCTCTGGCATCATCATGCTGAACTCTGTCCTTAAGGACAAGTAAGTGTGGATCATCATACTGGCGCTCTTGAATACGATCATATAAAGAAGAACGAGCTACTTCACAAGCCATAACCCGACTGGGCTCAGAAAGATCCAGCCTCACCATCTTATTAGCTAACGCCTGAACATCAACTGCAAGGGGTCTCTCCCCAACTGGAATATATGCCAAGCTACCCATACAAATAGCCTTCCGGCTTAACGCATCTACCATAACATTGGCCTTCCCGGGATGATACAGAATGGTAATATCATAGTCTTTAAGCAATTCAAGCCATCTCCGCTGCCTCAAATTGAGATCTTTTTGCTTAAACAAATGCTAGAGGCTACGGTGATCTGTATATACCTCACAAGATACACCATACAAGTAATGCCTCCAAATTTTCAAGGAATGAACAATAGCAACTAACTCTAAATCATGAACAGGGTAGTTCTTATCGTGGGGCTTTAGTTGACGAGAAGCATATGCAATAACTCTGCCCTCCTGCATCAACACACAACCGATCCCAACTTTGGAAGCATCATAATATACCGTATAAGACCCTGAAGCTGATGGCAACACAAGTACTGGAGCTGTGGTCAAAGCCTCCTTGAGCTTATGAAAGCTCTCCTCACATTCATCAGACCACACAAATAGATCATTCTTCTGTGTCAACTTAGTCAACAATGAAGCAATAGATGAGAAACCTTGAATAAACTAGTTGTAATAGCCTGCCAAGCCGAGAAAACTCCGAATCTCAGAAGCTGAGGAAGGTCTGGGCCAATTCTGCACTGCCTCGACCTTCTGTGGATCAACCCAAATACCATCACTGGACACTACATGTCCCAAAAAGGTCACAGTATCAAGCCATAACTCAGACTTAGTGAATTTTGCATAAAGCTTTTCTTCTCTCAACCTCTGCAATACCACCATCAAGTATTGTGCATGCTCCTCCTAGCTTCATGAATATACCAGGATATCATCAATAAACACGATCACGAAAGAATCAATAAATGTCCGAAATACACTGTTCATCAAGTGTATGAATGCAGCCAGGGCATTAGTCAGGCCGAAAGACATCACCAGAAACTCGTAGTGCCCATATCGCATTCTGAACGCTGTCCTCATAATATCAGAGTCTCTGATCTTCAACTGATGATAGCCCGATCGAAGATAAATCTTTAGAAAATACACTAGCTCCCTAGAGCTGATCAAATAAGTCCTCAATACGAGGCAATGGGTACTTATTCTTCACTGTTACCTTGTTCAGCTGCCTGTAATCAATGCACATTCTCATTGTGCCATCATTCTTCTTCACGAACAATACCGGTGCACCCCAAGGTGACACACTCGGGCGAATGAAACCCTTATCTAAGAGTTCCTGAAGCTGCTCTTTCGACTGGCATGATGGTGGATGGATCTCCAATCACTTTCTTTAACATGGACACATGGAATACCGGCTACTATGTTTTATGCACAAAAATTTTTACGGGGCCTTACAGACATGCCCGACAGGTCTACTAGAAATACATTTGGGAAATCCCTCACAACGGGGACCGAATCAAGACTGGGTGTCTCGGCCTCGACATCTCTAATGAAGGCCAAATAAGATAAACAACCCTTCCCAATCACTCGTTGGGCTTTTATATAGGAAATCACCCTATCAGATACATAATCAGTCACGTACGATCATCGCCCCTAGGGCGACCTCTGGCCACCTAGCCACCACTCCTAACTGACTGTGCTGGTGCTGAAGAAACAGGAGTAGAAGACGAGGGCTGGTCCCTCTGCTGAGACCGCCTATGAAGCCATTGAGGACACTCTCTCTTGATATGGCCCAAATCGCCACACTCAATACAACGACCTGAAGATGGAAGAAGGGGCTGCTGAGGAACCCTCGCAGCAGATGAATCCTGAGCTGAAGAAGCAGGAGCAGAGCTTTGAGCTGGAAGAGCACTCAATGCAGGCTGACTCTACTGACGACCCTGTTGACCCTGATGACTCTGATGGCCCTGACGACCCCGATCTGATGAAACTCCACTGGACTCTACACGTCCTGACTGGTGAGATCTGAATGAACGACCCCTGCTATGCTGAGGCTGGCCCGTAGACGGAGCACCACTATAACTACCAGTACCATGAGGCCTCTTAGCCTCTCTCTCCTCACGCTCTCTGCGGCGATCTGTCTCAATATGACGGGCAACATCAACCACCTCCTCAAAGGTAACTGCCGAATCTCTCTCTCTGGTCATCAATATATGGATGGGGTAGATAAGACCATCTATAAATCTCCTGATCCTCTCTCTGTCCGTCGGAACCATCCACATGGAATGACTTGCTAGCTGTGTGAATCTCATCTCATGCTGAGTAACCGACATATCCCCCTGCTTCAGCCACTCAAACTGATGACGCGGATCCTCTCTCTGGGACTGAGGCACATACTTCTCCAAAAATACCGTGGAGAACTGCTACCAAGTGAGGGGCATTGCCCCAGCGGGCCTACGCCTCTCAAAATCCTCTCAAGACTGAAATACTGGACCTGTGAACTGAAAAGTGGTGAAAGCAACACCGCTGGACTCCAGAATACCCGCGGTGCAAAGCATACGCTGACATTTATCAAGAAAACCCTAGGCGTCCTCGCCCTCAGCACAACTGAATGCCGGAGGCTATAGCCTCTCGAACCTCTCCAGACGACGCTGCTCATTGTCAAGCATAACTAAGACCACATGAGCTGGGGCTGGTGCACCGGGTGCAACTGGCTGAACTGGAGCTGCCCCAGGTGCCTGAATACCCTGAACTATCGGCTCGGGTGTGCGAGCCATGGGGGTCTGATTCCCTCCCCCTGCATGTGAGGAAGCCGCTGTAGTAGAGGCTACAGCTACCTGAGCCAAGCCAGTGCATACTAATAGAATCTGGGCCAAAGTCTCCTGAAGACCCGGTATCACAATAGAAACTGCCGGTGCCTGAACCTGAGCTGTTGGGGCGTCTGCAGCTGGAACCTGACCCTGAACCTGGGCCACCGGTGCTGGAATCTGACCCTGAGTCTGGTCAGCTGGTGGGTCAGCAGGTGCTGGTACTGCTGCCTTACCTCTACCACAACCACGGCCTCTTGGTGCCAATGGTGGTCGTCTGCCACGTCCGCTAGCACGTGTTCTCACCATCTGCGAGATAATAGAATATGGAGAAATTTAGTTTCACGATAACACAAACCGCACGATATGGATCCAAGAAAAGTAAGGTTTTTCCTAAAGTTTTTGTAGCCTTCCAAGGATAGATAAGGACGTCTACGTACCAATCCGCGAAAGCCTACTAAACTGGCTCATGACTCGCGAGTCCTAGTAACCTAGGCTCTGATATCAACTTGTCACGACCCAAATCCGGTCGTGATGGCGCCCAACAATCATGCTAGGCCAGCCAGACCAACAAACATTTTTCACAAATAATATCATTCCCAAATGGACAACCCAAGAAGAATATATGAGTCATAGAAAACTCCAATAATAATTGTACGAACAAACTACTGAGAAGTGCAAAAACAACTAACACTCCCAAAGATCTGGAGTCACAAGTCTAGAGCCTCTAAACAAACCGAACAAGAGTAGAGAATATTGTATAAAAGTTCTCAAATCTGAACATAAAGTAACAACTGAAAATAGACGAGAAGCTAGGTTCTGCGAACGTCGGCAGCTACCTCAGTAACTCGATGTGACTCTGTGAAACCTGGAACTCTCATCTACTTCTCCTGAGTACCTGAATCTGCACACAAAGGTGCAGGGAGTAGGGGTGGGTACTAAGTACTCAGTGAGTAATAAATATACACAAGTAGCTGAAAGCAAGAAATCCACAAAATACCAGAAAATGAAGCTAAACTACAGTCCGATCCTCCTACGAACTAGCAACAACAGTATAATACAATTATCACAGATAATTTAACAGATAAAGATGCAATTCAATGCACATAATCGCTACGGCGTGTAGCCCGATCCATTTAACGTCGACGACGCTCACTGGGGTATGTACAGACTCCGGAGGGGCTCCTACTGCCCAAGCGAAATACCGCTACGGAGTGCAGCCCGATCCTCATATCAACTGCTGCGGCGTGCAGCCCGATCCATCCTCAGTCCACAACAAGTATAAAAGTTACAAAACAGCTCAATTATTTATTTCCAGGTTCCAGTTCATAAATTATGAAAATACTTTAACTTTTATTTAATTTTTGCAAAACATGTGACTTAGCATATCAATACGGTGATTTCAAACCAGGACTGAGATCAGTGATTAAGCAAGTATAGCTATCACATATATAACTATCCCATAGGGATACTACACGTCGGCACAAGGCCCCAAACACGGCTTACATCCCACAATTATATCAAATGCAGTGTTTTTCAACCACTAATATCATATTATACTAATTCGGGATGGACTAAGTCTCAATCCCCAGTCACAATCAATCCCCCACCTGCCACGGGGTTCAAGCCACGCCCTACTAGCGTCACAATGTACTAAGCCGGGGTTTCAAACCCTCAGGCTACCATATACACAAACTACTCACCTCTAGCTGGTCGTAGACTCATCCGCAATGCCTTATCCCTTAGAATTCGCTGCCTCGCGCGTAGAATCTATTCAAACCACAATAATTATGTCATTTACGGGTCAAAGAAATATAACCCAATTCAATTTACATGAAAAATGCATAAATACACTAAGTTGGTAAAACCCGACCCCGGGTCCGCTGCCCAAAAAATTCTGAGACTTATACCAACGCGGTCCTCCTCTCGCCACGAGTCTGTGCATATAAAATTTATCGAAATCAGAGTTTGAATGGCCTTTCAAAACTCAAAAATTCGTTTTCAATACCTATGCCATAATTCTTCACAGTTTTCACCCAATTTCATGAAGTGATGTTAATTCTACCATAAAATTACGTTTTTGAGTCAAGAAACTTACCTCTGATGATTACTCGATGAATTCCCAGTGTTTTCCCGTGGGTTCTTCTATCTAGGATTCAAAATTTGTGTTTTTAGTGTATAAACCCGCGACTGGTCTGTTCTGAAATTTTATTCACCGTCAGACCCTATTGCCCTACGCGTTCGCGATGGACCTCACGCGTCCGCGATGACTCGCCCAACTTCCTCTTCGCGTACGCGACGCTTCCCCACGCGTTCGCGATGCACAATCTCCCAGCCGCCAGGTTTTTCTTCTACGCGAACGCGTATAACCTCACGCAAACGCGAAGCTTCGTCCCCCTTGCCTACGCGAACGCGACGTCCAGTCACGCGAACGCGATGCCTTAGTCAGCTTGGCCTTCGTGAACGCGACCTGAGCCACGCGAACGCGAAGGCTTAAATGCCTGCACAGTTTTTCTGCAATTTTCTGCAGGTTTTTCAAAGTTTCAAATGCCCGGATGATGGTCCGAATTCATCCCGAGGCCCCCGGGACCCCAACAAAAACCACCAACATACTCCAAAACATGATATGGACTTGTTCCAATCATAAAAATACCATCATAAATATCAAAATCACCATTTTCACACGGATTCAAGCCTAAACTTCTGAAACTAACATTCAACCCTAAACTTCTGAAACTAACATTCAACCCAAAACCCGATCAAACGACGTCCGAATGATCTGAAAATTTGCAGACATAAACAAAATCACATAGCAAAGCTACAGAAATTATCGGAATTCCATTCCGACCCCTGGATCAAAATCTCACCTACCGTTCAGATTTCGCCAAAATTCAACCTTAGCCAATTCAAGCTTAAACTACATCGAACCTCCGAATTCGATTCTGATTGCTCCCCTAAGTCATAAATGATCCCCCAAAACTAGTCGAATCATCTGAATCTGATTTTGAACACTCTAACTAAATAGTCCACTCCAGGTTGACTTTCCATATTCAAGCTTCCTTCAAAAATGTTATATGCCTCATTTTCAACCCGAATCACTCCTAAGTCACCCGATAAACTCTAACACTGATATAAAAGCATAAAATATATAAATGCAAGGTAACGGGGTGGTAATTCCCGTAACGACGGGCCGGGTCATTACAATGTGTCATTGGACTTCCAAAATGATACTGTTGTACCCGATGGCATTGATCTATTCATCATTTAGATTGATTGCTTGGCATTCATGATTTAGCTGATTCCCTCCACACATGTCACAAGTCTCAGTTTGACTTGATTGTTGAGTATTCACCTGAATAGATTCAAACTTTTGTATCAATGAAACAATCTGTTTTGTTAGTGTATTTAAAACATCTACCTGATTTACCGTGGAAACCTTTTTGATGATTACACGCTCAGATGGCCATTGGATGCTATTCTTAGAAATTTAATTCAGCAACTGCAATGCTTCTTCTGTGGTCTTTCCCACTAAGGAACCTCCTGCGGCTGCATCTATCACATTTCTAGAAAAGGGTTTTAGCCCGTGATAGAAAATGTACAACTGCATATGTTCATGAATGTTAACATTTTCTTAGCATTGCTTTTAGTCTTTCCCAAGCTTGATAAATAGACTCAGTTTCTGTTTGCAAGAAATTAGATATATCTTGTCTTAACTTTGTGGTTTTAGCAGGGAAAAAATATTTATTTAAAAATTTCTGATTCATCTAGTCCCATGTGGTTATGGATCCTTGAGGCAAGTTTCGCAACCAAGTATTGGCGTCTCCTTTTAAGGAGAAAGGAAATAGCATTAACTTGATTGCTTCAGGAGGTACTCCATTATACTTAGCAGTTTCAACAAGTTCCAAGAAATCAATTAAATGACTATGTAGATCTTCACTTGAATCTCCAGTGAAGATACGAGATTGTTGAATTGTTTGAATTAGGCCGGTCCTGATTTCAAAGTTGTTAGCTGCCACAGGTAGTTTTCTAACACTAGATTCATAGTTGAAGCGATAAGGTCTAGCGTAATCTCTTGGAAATCTATTTGCTGGTCTCAGCGCAACTTCTTCAAAATGATCTTCTATAGGGACTGGTGGTGGAATTTCTAGTGGGTTGATGTTCTGTACTTCCTGGTTTGTAATTGAGCAACTCTTTTATAGAAGAGTGGGTCATGAAATATAAAGAAAAGTAAAACCAGCTCTTTGTTAGTACTAGTAGTTGGTGATAAAGAAGATAATATTATTTAATAGTAGTTACACTAGAATTAAAACAAGAAATTAGTTATAAAAGAAATTGAAAAGGAAAATAGCGGCCATTTTAAATAGTAAATTACTACTAATAATGAAAAGAAGTAATGTACATACTATAATACTACTGATATTTTCTTGTGGTATAAACACTAGTGGTGGTGCTGAAAGTTGAAATGGTTATGAGCATAGTTGACAATAGTAAGATATAGTAATGCAAGTACTGACAATGATAACTTGTATAGTACTTCTATTGAACGTCGGTACTTGAAACAATAATAACTATATTTAGTTGATACTTAATAAAAATAAAGGATATAAATGGTAATATTAAGTGCTCAAATTAGTAATAAAATATCTAATCTGAACTAGATGACTGCCAATCCCCAGCAAAGGCGCCAGAAATTTCACGAGCTTCTGGCGTATAGAAAAAACAAGGCTCGTACTCTGTCAAATGATAGTATAGTTTATGATATCGTCCCACAGAGATTCGATATTTTATGCTATAAATTTATAATATTTTAGTTACTATATGAGAGAATCAAATTGATGAAAGAAGAATAGGATTTTAGAATTACAAATTTACTTAAACAATATCAAACAACTTCCAGAAGATTTATATTTAAAAAGAGTTGGGAATCATTGAATTCACTTGATAATGTTATTATAAAAGTATTTCAGTTTCACATATATTTCGCAGAAGAATAATTGATTATTGCGAATACAATTATATTTACTCACTCTAAAACAAATAATTAATATCACTTTGTGAGGTTATGAATATTAATTAATTGATATATAGTGACAATAAAATCTAAAATAATGTTCTTGCATGAATCGTACTAAAATTAGTGAAAACCTCTTGAGATTATTTTCACTGAGTCATTAATCTTAATTGAGTCAATCCCTTCTTGAGAATTAGAATTGAAAGAAATAAGATAAAGACTTTTGAATCAGTCGCCTTGCTTCAGTCAATTCCTCCTTGAGGATTAGACTTGAAAAGAAGCAAGATTGAAGACTCGGAATAAAAGATTGTTAAAAATTACTATCACTCTATTTTGTTAAAATAGTTATATAATATATCAATTTTTCTTCGTGAGAATTACAAAATTTACACAAGAATAATTAAGTGATAAAATAGATGAATGTGACAATAATAACTACAATCTATCATTCTAGTACATAAAAGATTTGAAATAAAATTTTCATGACAAGCACGTATGATTGAAATTATAATAATATATCAAGCTTCATCAATTATCCCAACAAAAGGTGATTACTCCATAAAGAGGTAATTAATTTTTACAAAGACGAGACGGGAACTCTTGAACGAGTATTATTTTTACTTGCAAAACAAAAGACTCGAATTAAGCTTTAAGTGAAAGAGAGTGAGAGACCAAAATAATAATGTCTACTCCTTAGTATTTGATGTCTTCTCTTTAGCGTTGCTTGCGTATTTATAGAATTGTAGGTCTAGATGGATCTTGATTTAAGGCTGTAACGACCTGGCCCGTCGTTACGGAAATTACCACCCTGTTACCTTGCATTTACATATCTTATGCTTTTATATCATTATTAGGGTATATCGGGTGAGTTAGGAGTGATTTGGATTGAAAATGAAGCAAATAGCATGTTTGAAGGAAGCTTGAATATGGGAAGTCAACCAAGAGTTGACTATTGAGTTTGAGTGCTCGGAACCGGATTTTGATGATTCGACTAGTTCCGAGGGATCATTTATGACTTAGGAGAACAATCGGAATTGAATTCGGAGGTCCGGTGTAGTTTTAGGTTTGAATTGGCGAAGGTTGATTTTTGGCGAAAACCGGATGGTAGGTGATATTTTGATCCGGGGGTCGGAATGGAATTCCGACAATTTCTGTAGCTTCGTTATGTGATTTTGGATATGTCTGCAAATTTTCAGGTCATTCGGACATAGTTTGATCGAGAAATGGATTGAATGTTAGTTTTGAAAGTTTTGAAGAAACTTAGGCTTGAATTCGTGTGTAAATGGTGATTTTGATGTTTAGTATGGTGCTTTTATGATTGGAACAAGTTCGTATCGTGTTTTGGAGTATGTTGGTGGTTTCCGTTGGGGTCCCGGGGGCCTCGGGATGGATTTGGACCATCAACCCGGCATTTTGAACTTGGAAAAAATTCTGCAGAAAATTGCAGGCAGCAGTTGCTCTATGCGATCGCATAGAGATGACTGCGATTGCATAGAAGAGTGGAAGGGGGCGTCAAGTTAACTCTGTGCGATCGCGTGAAGGGCATTGCGATCGCATAGGGTCCGGAATTTGTGCGGTGCAATCGCGGAGGCTCGATTGCGATCGCGGAGGGTATGAATGCGAAGCTATGCGATCGCATGGCTAGGCCTGCGATCGCAGAGAACGAATTGGAGGCCTGAGAAACTTGCTCTATGCGATCGCAATAAGGGGCCTGCGATCGCATAGAAGGAAATACTCTGGCAGTGAATTAAATCACAGAACAGAGGGGTCGCGGGTTTACACCCCCAAAACACAATTTTGAGCCCTAGAGAGAAGGAAACTAAGGGAAATCACTGAGAAATCATCGGGTATTCATCGGACGTAAGATTCTTGACTCAAAAATATCATTTTATGGTAGAATTAACATCAATCTTCATGAAATTGGGTAGAAATCTTGAAGAAATGTGGCATAGATATTGAAAACGGGATTTTGAGTTTTGGGAGGCCATTTGAACTCCGATTTCGATAAATTTTATATGTACGGACTCGTGGTGAGATGAGGATCGCGTTGGTGCTAATTTCGGAATTTTCCGAGCAGTGGTCCCGGGGTCGGGTTTTACCAACTTAGTGTATTTATGCGAATTTCATGTAAATTGAAATGGGTTATGATTCTTTGACCCGTATTTGACATAATTATTGTGATTTGACTAGATTCTACACACGAGGCAGCGAATTTCAAAGGAAAAGGCATCGCGGACAAGTCTACGCCGGCTAGAGGTGAGTAGTTTGTGTATATTGTAACCTGAGGGTTCGAAACCCCGGCTTAGCACATTGTGACGCTAGTAGGGCGTGGCTCGCACACCGTGGCAGGTGCGGGATCGATTGTGACTTGGGATTGAGACTTGGTCCATCCCGGAAATGAATAATATGCTATTAGTGTTGGAAATACACTGTATTTGATATATTTGTGGGCGGTAAGCCTTGTTTGGGGCCTTGTGCCGATCTGTAGCGTCCTTAGAGGACAATATTTATGTGATAGCTATATTTGCTCAAATCATTGATCTCAGTCCTGGAAATTGAAATCACCTTTTTGAAATGCTAAGTCACCGGCTTTTGCAAATTTAATAAAGTTAAAGTATTTTCCATAAATTATGAATCTGGAAACTGGAAGTAAGAAAAATGAACTGTTTTGTGACTTATTTGCTTATTGTGGACTGAGTATGGGATCGGGCTGCACGCCGCAGTGGTTGATATGAGGATCGGGCTGCACGCCGCAGCAGTATTGCGCTTGGGCTGTAGGAGCCCCTCCGGAGTCTGTACACACCCCCAATGAGCGCCGTCGACGTTAAATTGGATCGGGCTACACGCCGTAGCGGTTATGTGCATTGCATTGCATCTTTATTTGTTAAATTACTCTGTGGTAGCTGAATTGTAGTGTTGATGCTAGTTCGTAGGAGATTCGGACTGTAGTGTAGCTTCATATTGTGGTATTCTGTGGATTTCTTATTTTCAGCTACTTGTATATATTTATTACTCACTGAGTACTTAGTACTCACCCCTACTCCCTGCACCTTTTGTGTGCAGACTCGGGTACTCAGGAGCAGTAGACAAGCATTTCCAGATTTTGCAGTGTCATATCGAGTTGCTGAGGTAGCTGCCTACGTTCGCAGAACCTAGCTTCTCCTCTCCTTTCCAGTTGTTATTTTGTATTTTGTATTCAGACTTGAGTATTTCTATATAGTACTCTCTATTCCTGTTGGGTTTTGTTAGAGGCTCTAGACTTGTGACTCCGGATCTTTGGGAGTGTCAATATTTTGTTCATTATTATTATTATTGGAGTTCTTAAACTCATATATTCTTCTTGGGTTGTCCATTTGGGACTGATATCGTTGTGATAATTAAATTGTTGGTCTGGCTAGCCTAGCTTGATTGTTGGGCGCCATCACGACCGGATTTGGGTCGTGACAAAGGCCTACATGTATCTTGAGTTAAAGCCTTGTTGATTCTTGAGTTAAAGCCTTGATTAATCCCGACTTCATTCTTCTCTTTTCTTTATTCCATTATTTTTTCTAGTTCCATATTTTGTCTTGTCTATTGTAATTTTTCATCCTGCAATACTTGTTAGGAAATATAAGCATAATATTTATTTATTTTGTAAAAATATATATCATTATCTATGAAAAATATATGAATAAATTTTATGCATCAATTGTCATGTTTGGGCTTCGTGCCAACTATGTGAATCCTTCATGGATTGATATCACTGTTTTCGCATGATTTTTGTATACTATTTGAATTCGGTCCAGGGTTTTAAGACTGATTTGCAAACTCAGCCATTTTTCTAAGATTTGAAAACTTAAACAACATTTTATTGACGTTTTGAGCTGAGAACTGTTATTTTAATTTTGTCAAGTGGCTTATGTGCATTTCTGGACTGAGCATGGATCGGACTGCACACCGCATTAGTATTATAGTTGTTTCTGGATATATGGTTGGCTCGGACTGCGCGCCGCAGCGGTACTGTATTGATATTGAGGCCGAGGTCCTGGCTGATGCCACGAGATGAATTGATTATTTCTCTTGGGTTGAAGGAGACCCTACGAAATCTATACACACCCCTAGTGAGCGCCGTCGACATTAAATACATGGTTGGCTCGGATAGCACGCCGCAGTGGGTACATGAGTGTACCTGTATGTGACGACCCAAAGGGTTATCACCAGATATCTCCCTTATTCCGCGCTTTTGAGGCCTTTAAAACCTCACTTATAGTTGCCTCGATTTGCATACGAAGTTCGAACGCGTAGCCGAAAAGCTTCTATATTAAAATATGTGAAATCTGTGAAAAATTTGAAGAATTTTGATATTAATATGGTTAAAGTGACTTCAGTCAAAGTTTTTGGTAAACGGACCCGGACCCGTGATATGATGGTTCCAAAGGGTCCGTAGAAAAATATGGAACTTGGGCGTGTGTCCGGAGTCAAAATCTGAGGTCTAGAACCCGAATAAAAGAATTTTTCTATTAAATTGTTTTTCAGAAATTTATAAGAAAAATAAAAATAAAAATTGATTAAAAAACTATGGTATCGGGATTGTATTTTTGTTCTGATGCCCGATACAGGTCTTAAATATGTGTTAAGCACTTCCTGTGAAGTTTGGTCGAAATCAGACGTCGTTGATGTGTTTCAGACCTAATTATCTAAAGTTAAAAGTTTAAGAAGTTGAAACGAAAATGATGATTTTGAGGCTGGATCCATTGATTTTGATGTTGTTTTGGCGATTTGATCGCTCGAGTAAGTTTGTAGGATGTTATTGAGTTAGCGTGTGTGATTAGTTGGGAGCTCCGAGGGCTCGGGAGTATTTTCGGGGTAGTTTTGGACTTAGAATGATATCAGATTTTCTGCAATTTTTACACAGCGATTTCCTTCTTTGCGATCGCGCTCTTCCTCACGCGATCACATAGAGCTTAGTTGTTCTTCTTTGTGTTCGTGTCTTGAACCACATGATCGCGTAGGAAGAAAATAGAAGCCATTAGTTACCTCTTTGCATTCGCATTCCACTATCCGTGATCGTATAGCACTGCTACCCCCTTCTATAGGATCGCGCACACATTCCCGCGTTCGCATAAGCCAAACCCTTGGACCCCCCCCCCCCCAATATTTCTTCCACGCAATCGCGTAACCCTCCACGCGATCGCGATGACCAGTTAGTGGGACCTTCGTGTTCGCATCTCTAGTCCCGCGATCCCATAAAGCAAATTCACCCAGTTATTTTTAAAGCCTAAAAACAGACCAGTGACGGGATTGAGCTCCTCTCTCTAACACTCCATGGGCGATTTTAAAGAGCTTCTTTCTCCATAACTTCTTAGATGAGTGTTCCTAACTTCATTCCCTCTTAATTTATTCAACTAATCACTAATTTCCTAGTCCTAAATCATGAAATCAAAGTAGAAATTAGGGCTTTTGGGTAGAGTTAGGTTTTTGGGAACTTTGGATGATTCAACCTCAATTTGGGGTCGAATCTTAAAATAAATTATATATTTAAACTCGTGGGGTTATGGGTGAACGGGTTTTGGTCTGAGCCTCGAGTTTGGACCATGTAGGCTCGGGGTCGGATTTTGGTATTTTTGGTAGAATGCTATGAACCTCATTTCTAGGTAAGGGGTTTTTGTTTTTGAGTCTTTATTGATATTATCTAATTGATTATGCCTAGATATCATTGTTTCGGAGTCAGATTGTAGATGAAAGGCGGTATTGAAGAGTTTATTTCTATTCTTGGACCGAGGTAAGTGTTTGATCTAACTTTGGCTTGAGGGAATAATATTAGAGTGTTATTAATTGCTAATTGCTAAATGATCAAGTACGGTGTATAAGAATGGAGACGAGTATCTATACACCGGTGTCTATGACTTTGGGTCATTGTTTATGCTTATTTTGGTATATTTTGGGACTCTTCCAGGCTAGATTAATGATTTCTACCTAATGTGAAGAATATGAGAATTAATTGTGAGTTGTGAATTCTTTGGAGCGTTGGCTCGAACGATAAAAACACTAATGAGTAAGAAATGAAAGAAATGGAAAGAGATATGATTAATCCCTTGCCGGGTTAGGCCAGGCACTTACAAGCACATGGGGTCGGTTGTGCTGATGCTTGCATCTTTTTGCACAGATCCAGGTGTTGGAGTAGCAATTGAGTAGCAGTAGCATTTTGGGACCGAGCTTCGAGTCCAGGGACATTGGAGGTAGCCTAGCTGGTGTTCGTAGGCTGAAGTCCCTTTCCATATCTTCAATTTGTTTTCATTGTACCAAGAAAGACATTATGTATTTTCTATTTAGACTTGTTTGTATTACTCTTTAGTGGTTTATGAGGTAGCGACTCCAGTCTTGGGTAGTGAAATAGTAAGCATCCGCATTCTAGGTTTTCAGTTACTTATGTTATAAAAGACTTTCGCTCTTATTTAATGGTCTATTATTGTTATTACTATTATGATGTTATCCGAAAATGTTTTAAATGCTTGGCTTGCCTAGCTCCGACAGTAGGCGCCATCACGACTCCCAATGGTGGAAAATCTAGGTCGTGACAAGTTGGTATCAGAGCTCTAGGTTACATAGGTCTCTGTACTTACGGACAAACTTGGTAGAGTCTAAGGGATCAGAACAGAGACGTTTGTATTTATCCTCCATAGGAAACAGAGTTAGGAAAAGTTTCACATTTGTTCTTTCTTGTCATGCAGTTCTATTTCTCAAGTACTGACTGAATTTACATTTTGTTCCTTCGTAGATGGAGAGAACACGTACTTCCTCTTCTTCCGTGCAACAGGTCGAGCCCATATTCGCAGCTCCAGTGGTGGAGCCTCGGGTTAATTTAGAGGAGCTCTTGCAGTCCCGATTAGCCTAGCTCAAGTCCTAGAGGGGTTCATTTCCATCTCAGTTCTTCAGGATGCTTCAGTCCGAAAGGCTTAACAGAGAGTGTCATTTGAGCGAGTTTGCTTCTAGGAGTTCAGGCAACGGTGGCAGATCAGTCAGGCACAGTGGCTCAGTCCGGGAGTAAGATCAGTTTTCAAGAGGCAGCCAATATGGGCCGTAGAGTTGAGGTGGTCCTGCCACCGCGAGGTGGTCATAGGTCGGATAAGAGGCCCCGTCACGTAAGCAGATTTAGTGGTACCTCGTCAGGAGGTAGAGGTTCTTATGGTAGAAGCCATCCTCCCAGGCCTTTTCAGTTAGCTCTCCAGGTCACTCATGGTACTTCAGGTGGTCATTCAGGTTGACAGGGTTAGTCTCAGTTCCCCCAGCTGCAGCGTTCGTGTAAGTGTTATGAGTGTGGTAGGTACGGTAACAATAGGAGGGTTTGCCCAAGGTTGAGGGGTGTTCAGCCGCAACAGACGAGATCTAGCCATACTTTTGGTGATCTGAGGCACATTGTCAGATATTGCCCTTGAGTTTATGGCAGCTTCCAGTATTAGAGTTCTCGTGCTATGATTCAGGCACTGGAGGCTCCACAGCCTACCCAGCTAGCTAGAGGCGGTGGCAGAGGTGTTAGAGGTGGAGGTAGAGGTCTTAGAGGTAGAGTTCAGGTTGCTAGAGGTAGGCCAGAGGCTGAGTCTTCAGGTGCCGACATTACATGTACCATTCTAATTTGTATTAGAGATACTTCAGTGCTATTTTACCCTTGGTCTATGTATTCATATGTGTCGTCTTATTTTACACCCTACTTGGCTATGCCTAGTATTATCTTGGGTATTCATGTATATGTATCTACACCAGTGGGTGATTATATAGTGGTCAACCGAGTCCATCAATCATGTGTAGTAGTATTTGAAAGTCTTGAGACCCGTGTTGATTAATTGCTTCTAGACATGGTGGATTGTGATGTTATATTGGGAATGGATTGGTTCTCCCCGTATCATGCTATCTTGGATTTTCAAGCCAAGACCGTGACCTTGGTTTTACCAGATATGCCCCGTTTGGAGAGAAGCGGGATCCTAGGACATGCCACCTGCAGTTTTATTTCATATGTTAATGCTTGACGGATGACCGAGAAGGTGTGTTTAGATTATTTAGCATATGTTCGTGATTCTAGCACAGAGGTTCCTTTTATTAACTCAGTTCCTATTGTTCAGGAGTTCCCCAAGGTTTTCCCTTAGACTTGCCGGGTATGCCGCCCGATAGGGATATTGATTTTTGTATTCATATGGCACTAGGCACACATCCCATTTCTATTCCGCCATATCAAATGGCCCCGCCAGAGCTAAAGAAGTTAAAGGACCGGTTGCAAGCCTTGCTAGAGAAGGATTTTATCAGGCCTAGTATTTCTCCTTGGGGTGTGCCGGTGTTATTTGTGAAGAAAAAAAAAGGGGCGATGAGGATTTGCATTGCCCGACAGTTGAACAAGGTGATGATAAAGAACAAGTATCCACTACCGAGGATTGATGATTTGTTTGATCAGCTTCATGGTGCGAATGTGTTTTCAAAGATAGACTTGAGGTCTAGCAACCAACAGCTGAGGATTAGGGCGTCTGATGTCCCTAAAACAACATCCCGCACTCGGTACGAGCATCATGAGTTTTTGGTCATGTCATTTGGGTTGACCAATGCCCCAGCAACATTTATAGAGTTTATGAACCGAGTGATCAGGCCTCATAGACTTGTTCGTAATAGTCTTTATTGATGATATCCTAGTATACTCCCGCACTCAAGCGGAGCACAAGCAACACCTCAGAGTAGTTCTTCAGACTCTGAAGGATATTCAGTTGATTGCTAAGTTCTCGAAGTGTGAGTTCTGGTTGAGTTCATTTGAATATATGGGTCATGTAGTATCAGAGAGGGCATTCAGGTAGACCCGAAGAAGATTGAGGCAGTCACGAATTGGCCTCAGCCAGCTTTAGTGACTGAGATTCGGAGTTTTTTGGGCTTGTAGGTTATTGCCGTCGATTTATGGAGGGGTTTTTATCTATAGCAGCCACAATGACCAGGTTGACCCAGAAGGGTGCCCAGTTTAAGTGGTCAAATGAGTGCGAGGAGAGCTTTCAGAAGCTCAAGACAGCTCTGACTACGGCTCCGATATTGGTTTTGCCTACAGGTTCAGGGCCTTATACAATTTATTGTGATGCTTTTTGTATTAGGCTTGGCGCAATATTGATGTAGGACGACATGGTCATTGCTTATGCTTCGAGGCAGTTGAAGATCCACGAGAAGAATTATCTAGTCCATGATTTAGAGTTGGCATCCATTGTTTATGCTTTGAAGATTTGGAGGCATTACTTATATGGTGTGATGTGTGAGGTGTACACTGATCAGAAGAGTCTGCAATAATTGTTTACACAGAAGGATTTGAACTTGAGGCAACGAAGGTGGTTGGAGCTATTGAAGAATTATGATGTTACTATTTTGTACCACCCGGGGTGAGCCAATGTGGTGAACGATGCATTGAGTAGGAATTCCGCCAACATGGGTATTCTTGCTTATATTCCGGTTAGCCAGAGACCGTTTGCCTTGGATGTTTAGGCCTTGGCCAATTGATTTATGAGGTTGGATATTTTTAAACCTAGCAGGGTGTTAGCTTGCATGGTCGCTCGTTCGTCATTGTAGGAGCGTATCCGTGAGTGACAGTTTGATGATCCTTATTTCTGTGTCCTGAGAGACACGGTGCATCACGGAGGTGCCAAGAAAGTGACATTGGGAGATGATGGTGTATTGAGATTGCAGGGGCGAGTTTGTGTGCCCAATTTTGATGGTATTCGTGAGTTATCTTAGCGGAGGCCCATAGTTCTCGGTGTTCTATTCATCCAGGAAGTTGTATCAGGATTTGAGGCAGCACTATTGGTGGCGCAGAATGAAGAAAGACATAGTTTCATATGTGGCTCGTTGTTTGAACTGTCAGCATGTTAAGTACGAGCATCTGAGGCCTAGTGATTTATTTCAGAGGATTGAGCTTCCCGAGTGGAAGTGCGGGAGGATTACCATAGATTTTGTTACTGGCCTTCCAATGACTTGGAAGAAGTTTGATGCAGTTTGGGTTCTTGTTGATAGGCCGACCAAGTCAATGCATTTTGTTTCGGTTGTCACCACCTATTCATATGAGAGATTAGCCCAGATTTATATCAGGGAGATCATTCTCCTTCATGGGGTGCCTATATCTATCATTTCAAACCAGGGGCTGCAGTTTACCTCGCATTTCTGGAGAGCGTTTCATGGAGAGTTGGGCACCCAGGTTTAGTTGAGTACATCAATTCCTCCCCAGACAGACGGTCAGTCCGAGAGGACTATTCAGATTCTTGAGGATATGCTCTGAGCCTGCATTATTGATTTTGGAGGCTCGGTGAACCAGTTTTTGTCGTTAGTAGAGTTTTCTTACAACAACAACTACCAGTCTAGAATTCAGATGGCTCCGTATGAGGTGTTGTATGATAGGCGATGTCGGTCCCAATTGGATGGTTTGAGCCAGAAGAGGCTCGGTTATTGGGTACAGTTCTAGTTCAGAAGGCATTGGATAAGGTCAAGATCATTTAGGACAGACTTTGGACAACTCAGTCTAGGCAGAAGAGTTATGCAAACCGCAAGGTCTGAGATATTGCTTTCATGGTTGGTGAGCGAGTGTTTCTCCGGGTGAATCCTATGAAGGGCATGATGCGATTCGGGAAGAAGGGCAGGCTTAGCCCTAGGTTCAATGGTCCATTTGAGATTATTGATCGTGTGGGAGAGGTGGCTTATAGACTTGCCTTGCCGTCTAGCTTGTCAACCGAGCATCACGTTTTTCATGTGTCCATGCTTCGAAGGTATTGCAGCGATCCATCCCATGTGTTAAATTTTAGTACTATCCAATTGGATAAGGGTCTGTCTTATGAGGAGGAGCCGATAGCTGTTTTAGACCAGCAGGTTTGATAGTTGAGATCGAAGAGTTTTCCTTTAGTGCATGTTCAGTGGAGACGTCAGCCACCTGAGGCATCGACCTGGGAGCCTGAGTCCAATATGCGGAAGCATTACCCTCATCTATTTTCTGACTTAGGTACTTATTTCTTTTGTCCGTTCGAGGATGAACAGTTGTGTGATGACCCGTTTGCGTCATCATGTGAGTTACCGTCCCTTTTTCCCCGTTATATGCTTGTTCATGTTTCAATATATATATGTTAGGTGAAATTGAGTCAATTTGGATCGAGTTTGATAGGAAATGAGACAAATAGTCTCTTTGATGAAGGAATAGTTGGGAAAAGTCAACCGGATGTTGACTTGTAAGCTAGAGGGCTCGAAATCAAATTTTGATGGTTCGGGTAGGTTCGGGGGATCATTTGTGGCTTAGAAGATTGATCGGAATTGAATTTGGAGGTTCGGTGTAGAACTAGGCTTGAATTGGCGAAGTTTGAAATTTGGCAAAATCCGGTCGATAGGTGAGATATTTATCCGGGAGTTGGAATGGAATTCTGGCAGTTGCAGTAGCTTCGTTAGATGATTTTGGATATGTCTGCCAAATTTCATCTCATTCAGACATCGTTCGGGCGAGTTTTTGATTGGATGTTGGTTTCAGAAGTTTTAGGTGAAACTTAGGCTTGAATCCGCCTTGATTTGATGATTTCCGTGTTTAAGGATTCGTTATTATGATTGGAACAGGTTCGTATCATGTATTGGAGTAGGTTGGTGGTTTTTGTTGAGGTCCCGGGGGCCTCGGGGTGAATCCGGGGGTCCAATCAGATCATTTCTAGCATTTTGACGGGCTGTTGGTTGCTGGTATTTATTGCAGATGGATGCTCTATGCGATCACATAGAAGGATAAAAGTGGGCTTCAGAGTTGTTCTACGCGATCGAATAGAATGGGTTGCGATCACATAGCTTTGTAATTTTTTTCTCTGCGATCGCATGGCAAAGGGTGCAATCGCATAGTGTATTTTTGGCCTAGGGTCCTTGGATGGCATTTGTTCTATGCGATCGCAAGGCAGGAGTGTGATCGAATAGTAGTAATTTTGAAGTTTGGAAGATTGTTCTATGCGATCGCAATCTAGGAGTGTGATCGATAGCAATAAAATATAGAGTGTAAAATTTGTTCAATGCGATCGCAATAAAGGGATGCGATCACATAGTGTAATGGACGACAGAAGGGTTAAATGAAACATTTCAGTCGCGTTTTGAGGGACAGTTTCCTCCATTTTGAGTACCTTGAGAGATAAGCGACGGAAATTGAAGGGGATTTCTTCGGGAAGTGATTGTAGGTAAGTCTCGTGGTCTTAATACATCATTTTATCGAAGAATCTTCCATTAATTCTCTGAAATTGGGTATAAATTAAGGGAGTTAGGGCTTGGATTATTGCTATGAAAAATCATGATTTGCTGGTTCATTTGAAGTCCGATTTTAATAAATTTTATATGCATGGACTCGTGGAGAGATAAAGATACTGAAAATGTAACTTTCGTAGTTTTTTGAGAAGTGGGCCCAGGGCTCGAGTTTTGGCAACTTCGTGTTTTTTGGGTGTTTTTCGAGTCCTTTCGATTGGGTTATGATTCATTAGCCTATTTTGATGTATTTTTATTGGTTTTGATCAGATTTGGCACTCGAGGAGGTCGATTTGCGAGGCAAGCGCAAGGCGAGCTAGGACTTTTGCCGGTTCGAGGTGAGTGGTAGTAATAAATGATATACTGAGGGTTGGAAACCCCGTGTTTGCACTATACATTGCTATGTTGAGATGAAACACGCGTCATGTGACGAGCGTGATGATATTGTCACTGGGGATTTGGACTTGGTCCCTCTTGATTGATAGTTTACTGAGCATATTGAATGAGACTGAGCTTGTACCTATATAATTGGGCTAGTTGCCGTGTTTGGGGCCTTGTGCCGACCTGTAGAATCTTAGGGAAGCCTGTGGAGCTAAATGACCCATATACCATATTGAACACATACTCTCAGCCGTACTCGTAGCTGTATAGCGTGACATGAACCAGTACTAGATGTGTACTCTAAGTGGCAATACCTAGGGTTGAACACCCCGTTCTAGCTGAGCGCGCCCGAGAGGCCGAGTCTATATTGACTGAGAGGGGTCGAGGACCCATTGCGAGGTATAGATATATATACCGGATCGGGCTGTACACCACAGCAGTATATACATATACATGTATTGGATCGGATTGCACGCTACAATATTATATATATGATATATATATCGATCGGACTGCACGCCACAGTAATATATATGTAGATCAGACTGCACGCCGCAGTACTATAGCGCTTGGGCTGAAGGAGCCCCACCAGAGTCTGCACACACCCCTAGTGAGCGCAACTATATATTATTGGATCGGGCTGTGCACCGCAGCAGTATATCTATTATATTGAATCGGGCTGCACGTCGCAGCACTACATATATTTGGATCGGGCTGCACGCCGCAACATTTTATATATATATATATATATATATATATATATATATATATATATATATATATATATATTAGATCGGGCTGCACGCCGCAGCAGTATATATATTGGATCGGATCAGTGTGAGACAGTAGTATACTAGAACCAGACTTACCATTCTAGAGATGATTTACCTGTACAGTTATTCTTAGAATTGTTTAGTGTACATACAGGTGTTCTTTCTTTTAGTTAATATTTATTGATTACTACTCACTGAGTTGGAAGTACTCACCCCACTCCCTGCACCTTGTGTGCAGATACATGTATCTAGGAGGGCAGTTGAGTTATACACTGCTATTTCTACTGCTAGTCGAGGAGACATCGAGGTAGGCTGCCGGCGTCCGCAGGACCCAATCTCTCCCTCCTTCTATTTATATCTTTTCTAATTCTACTTAGACTTGGATTGTATAGGGTGTTCTCTTTCTGTTAGAGACTCAAACTTGTGACACCGGATATATTGGGCTGTATTGCAGTTATTTCTATTTCCATATTATTATTATTGTTATAAAAATAGGCTACTTATATTTAAATGGAACAATCTTATTTAACAATTGAATCGATTATCTAGAAAATGGTCGGGCTTGCCTAGCAATGTGTTGGGCGCCATCACGATCGAGGTTTGGGTCATGACTAGGTTATTAGGTCTTGCGAGCCATGAGCCTATTTAGTAGTGTCTCGCGGATCGGTGCAGAGACGTCTGTACTTATCCTCGAGAGGCTGCAGAACCTTTTAGGAAAAGCTTCAAATTCTTGAAATTCTTGTCGTGCGACTTTGTTGATTCAAAACTGAACTTCAATATTCTATTCTCTCGCAGATAGCATGGACTCGTGCTACAGGACAAGGTGGACGACCACCATTGCCACCTTCTAGAGGCCATGGACGCGGACGTGGTCGTGGTAGGGGTAGAGCAGCTTGGGCAGTACCAGTTAACCCACCAGCTGTCTCCATTCTAGATCAGCCTCTAGTTACAGAGGTCCCAACAACACCTGTTTAAGCACCACGTGTGTCCATTGTGATTCTGGGTCTTCAGGAGACCCTAGCTCAGATATTGTCAGTTTGCACTAGCCTGGCTGAGACAGTTTCAGCCTCCACTGCAGCAGCTACATCCCAGACCAGGGGTGGTCATCAGACCCCCGCAGCTCGCATTCAAGAGTAGGTAGTGCAGGGTCTTCAGACACCTGAGGCACCACCAGTCCAACCACTGGCTCCGGCTCAGCCACTTGTTCAGATTCAGGGAGACAGGGTCCCAGTGATGCCTGACAACGTGCAGCGTCTTCTTGAGAGGTTTAGCAGACTTTCTCCTCTTATATTCAGTGGTACTCCGGGCGAGGACGCCCAAGGCTTACTTGACAAGTGCTGTCACATGCTCCGTACATAAGGGATTCTTGCGTCGAGTGGTGTATCCTTTACTACTTTCCAATTTCAGGGAGGAGCCTTCACATGGTGGGAGGCTTATTAGCATCGTAGGCCAGCAGGTGCGGCACCATTGACATGGCAGGAATTCTCCACTATTTTTCTGGAGAAGTGGATACCCCGATCTCAGAGTGAGGAGTTACACATGCAGTTTGAGTGGCTCTGCCAGGGGGATATGACATTGTCAGAGTATGAGGTTAGATTTACAGAGTTAGCCTGATATGCACCATGGAAGGTTCCTACTGATCGGGAGAGGATCATGCGCTTTGTGGATGGACTTATTTATCCCATTTGTATCTTGATGACCCGAGAGGGGGTCTTGAGTCATTCGTTTGAGGACACAGTTGATATAGCTCGCAACATTGAGATAGACCATCACCGAGAGCGAGAGGAGAAGGAGGCCAAGAGGCCTCGAGGATCAGCTAGATCCAGCGGTACTCAGACTAGAGGCCAGAGTCAGCAGAGCCGAGGTCGCTCTTTTAGATCTTTATAGCCAGCCCGCACAGAGTATCGTGGGTCATCTTCTTGCTGAGGTCATCAGGGTTCTCATCAGGGCCAGCCATCTCTCAGTGCCCTACCACCGCAGAATTCATCTCAGGCTCCATCTGTTCAGGGTTCTTCCCGACCTAGTTCTTCTACTGGACACTCCCGTGCGAGGGGTTCCCTTCAGTCCTACCCCAGCACCTGGGAGTTGTTTTAAGTGTGGGGAGTTTCGGTGCCATGACCCCAAATCCGGTCGTAATGGCGCCCAGCACACTGCTAGGCCAGCCCGACCAATCAACAATAACCACGGAGCCACAAGCTCACTTTATCCAATTTAAACATAACAGTGTTAGATATATTAAAAACGGGAACCAAGTCCCAACACGTGCCAACTCCCATAGACCGAAGGGTCAAGAGTCATGAGCCTCTACGGAGTATACAAAGTGTAAATAGTGAATATAATTGTGCACAAGTGTGGGATAATCAGAACAAAAATACAGGCAAACTGGAGAATCAGGTCCTGCGAACGCTGGCAGCTACCTCGACCGTCCAAAAGCACTCCCGAGCCGCAATTGAATCAGCTCCACTATGATGTACCTGGATCTGCACACAAGGTGCAGTCGGGTGTGAGTACTTCCAACTCAGCAGTAATAAAAGTAAATAATGCTGAAGGGAAGAAAACCACGATAGGCACTACCTCATGCTACACAATACATAACTATCTTTTTATTCCTTTCAAGCATATGTGAGTAGATTATTTATAAATCTCAATTTTAGCTACTTTCTTTCATAATAATATACCAATACCTGGATACAATCTCAAGCAGTGCAAGTCCGCACTCAAATCAGCCCTTCGGGCTCAGCACTCCTTATCAATTTACACCAGGAGATCCGGTCAATAAGGCAACTAATGCATGTGTGCCAATAATGTATGAGTGCTGAATGTTATGCCACGTAGTACACGTAAACCAATGTATGTATGCCATGCAATGCATATGACCGCTACGTAGTGTAGCCCGATCCAATTTGGGTACCCGTGCTCACTGTGGGGGTTCAGACTCCGGAGGGGCTCCTACAGCCCAAGCACAATATTAATATCACTCCTGCTGCGGTGCGCAGCCCGATCCGTATACCACTGTGGCGTGCAGTCCGATCCATGCATGTGTATGCATATGCTCATATGAAATGTCATGCCCTAACATATGGTCCTCGGCCCCAATCACTCTAACAAATAATCAAGAAAGCCCTACGGCAACAATATCATATTAGCTCACAGCTAAAAATGTTATTAAGACCTTGTTCAAGTTTTTCATAACCTTATAAAAATGCTGAATAGAAAAATACCATTTTAAAACTTAAATTTAGAATAAAATAAGCACGGTATTATCAAAACAGTGATACCAATCCCTGAAGAACTCAAATAATTGGCACGAAGCCCAAACATGATAATTAGTCCAATTCATTTCAACAATTAGGTGTTATTATTTATTACGCGAGACGGACCAAGTCACAATCCCCAATGGTGCTCTACCCTACGCCCGTTATCCGACGTGCAAGTCACCTCGACACAGCACTAAGATGTGCAAGTCCGGGGTTTACTAACCCCCAGGACATCATTTACAAGTATTACCCACCTCGAACCGACGAAAGCTCATGCCCACGACGCCTTAGCTCCTCGAACCGGCATCCACGCACGTCAAAACTACCACAAATCAGCATAAGTATATCAAAATAGGCTAATGGAACATAACCCAATCGAAAGAACTCAAAAAATATCAAAAATCACGAATTTTGCAAAATCCGAGCCCCGGGCCCACATCTCGAAAAATCTCGAAACTCATATTTCCAGAATCCTCGTCTCGCCATGAGTCTATACATATAAAATTTACCAAAATCGGAGTTCGATTGGCCCTTCAAAACCCAAATTTTCGTTTTCAATATCTAGGCCACAATCCTTCATAATTTCTACCCAAATTCATGAAGATTGATGTTAATTCTACCATAAAATGATGTTTATGAGTCAAGAAACTTACCTCCGATGAATACCCGATGATTTCCCAGCGTTTTCCCATGATTTCTTCTCTCTAGGGCTTAATAATGGTGTTTTGGGTATATGAACCCGTAAGTGAAATGTTTCTGGTTTTAATTTCACTGCCAGACAAATTTGCTCTTCGCGTTCGCGTGAGCTCCGACGCGTTCGCGATGCCCAGCATCATTTTACTCTTCGCGTTCGCGTTACCTATCACGCGTCCGCGATGCACTGATCCATTTTCCCTTCGCGAACGCGACATGCCCCCACGCATTCATGATGCACATTTCTTCGGCCATCCGGAGGTCCTTCTACGCGAACGCGACCTCCATCCACGCGAACGCGATGTTTCACTATTTCCTCTTACGCGATCGTGACTAACCCATCACGAACGCGATGCTTCCCAGATTCCTTCTACGCGATCGAGGCCGCCCTCCTCGCGAACGCGATGACCAAAGTGCCCCAGCCTACGCGAACGCGGGCCTTGCCCTCGCGAACGCGAAGGCTTAAATTTCGCCCGGTGATCTGCAATTTACAGCACACCATTTCTTGCTTCCAAGTGCCGGATGATGGTCCGGATTCACCCCGAGGCCCCCGGGACCCCAACGAAAACCACCAACATACCCCAAAACATGATACGAACTCGTTCCAATCATAAAAACACCATCCTAAACATCAAAATCACCAATTACACACGATTCAAGCCTAAGTTTCTTCAAAACTTCCAAATTACACATTCCATCAAAAACCCGACCAAATGACGTCCGAATGACCTGAAATTTTGCAGGCACATCCAAAATCACCTAACAGAGCTACTGCAACTGTTGGAATTCCACTCCGAATCCCGGATCAAAATCTCACCTACCGTTCGGTTTTCGCCAAAATTCAACCTTAGCCAATTCAAGCCTAAAACTGCACACCGGGCCTCCAAATTCAATTCCGATTTCTCTCCTATGTCATAAATGATCCCTCGAAACTAGTCAAATCATCAGAATCCGATTCCAAGCACTCTAACTCGATAGTCAACTCTAGGTTGACTTTCCATTTTCAAACTTCCTTCAAACATGCTATTTGCTTCATTTTCAATTCAATTCACTCCTAACTCACCCGATAGGCTCTAACACTGGATATGAAAGCATAAAACATGTAATTGCAACATGACGGGGTGGTAAATTCCCGTAACAACGGACCGGATCGTTACATTGGGCATATCCGGAGAGAGTGTCCTTGTCTTATATCCAGGCCATATCAGCAGAGGGGATAGCCCTTATATTCTGTTCCATCTACTTCAGCACCCGTCCTGCTAGCTAGGGGTGAGGGTCAGGCAGCCAGGGGTCGCCCTCGAGGGGGAGGCCGATCGGGTGGTCAGGCTCATTGCTATGCTCTTTAGGGCCGTTCTGATGCGGTCGCTTCTGATGCTGTTATTACAGGTTTTATCTCAGTGTGCCACAGAGATGCCTCAGTTTTGTTCGATCCTAGTTCCACTTATTCTTATGTATCTTCATATTTTTCTCCTTATTTGGGCACGACCCGAGGGTGTCTTGCATTGCCCGTGCATGTATCTACCCCGGTGGGCGATACCATTATTGTGGACCATGTGTAACGGTCCTTTCTTGTCACTATTAGGGGTTTGGAGACCCGAGTAGACTTGTTGCTATTGAGCATGATCGATTTTGATGTCATTTTGGGCATGGACTGGCTATCTCCATGTCACGCTATTCTAGTCTGTCATGTCAAGACAGTCACAATGGCTATGCCGGGCATTCCGAGGATTGAGTGGTGAGGCATGACTGATTATGTACCCAACAGGATAATTTCTTTCCTAAAAGCCCAATGGATATTTGTGAAGGGATGTCTATCATATTTGGCATTTGTGTGGGACGTTGGAGCTAAGACTCCCAGTATTGATTTTATTCCCGTTGTGAGGGATTTTCCTGATGTGTTTCCCTCAGACCTGTTGGGTATGCCACAGGACAGGGATATTGACTATGGGATTGATTTGGTGTCGGACACTGAGCCAATTTCTATTCGTCCTTATCGTATGGCACCACCTGAGTTGAAAGAATTGAAGGAGAGCTTCAGGAACTCCTAAATAAGGGGTTCATTCGGCCGAGTGTGTCACCGTAGGGTGCACCGGTCTTGTTTGTTAAGAAGAAGGATGCCTGAATGAGGATGTATTGACTACAGGCAGCTGAACAAAGTAATAGTGAAGAACAAGTGTCCTCGGCCATGCATCGAAGATCAATCATCATTCAGGCTATCACCAGCTGAAGATTAGAGATTCTGATATTATGAAGACAGTATGGGCACTATGAGTTTCTTGTGATGTCTTTTGGGTTGACCAATGCCCCATCCGTGTTCATGCATTTGATGAACAATGTGTTCCGGTCATATTTGGACTCCTTCTTGATCGTGTTCATAGATGATATCCTGGTGTACTCCCGTAGCCAGGAGGATCATGCTCAGCACCTTAGAGTTATATTAGAGAGGTTGCGGGAAGAGAAGTTGTATGCCAAATTCTCTAAGTGTGAGTTCTGGCTTGAGTTCGTGGCATTGTTAGGGCGCGTGGTGTCCAGTGATGGTATTCAGGTGGATCTGAAAAAGATAGAGGCGGTGCAGAGTTGGCCTAGAACGACCTACGCTACTGAGATTCATAGATTCTTAGGATTGGCAGGGTATTATTGCCGATTTGTTCAAGGATTCTCTTCTATTGCTTCACCCTTGACTAGGTTGACTTAGAAGGGTGCTGCATTTGTGTGGTCCAAGGAGTGTGAGGAGAGCTTTCAGAAGCTCAAGACAACATTGACCATTGTGCCAGTTTTGATATTGCCGTCGGCTTCAGATTCTTATACTGTGTATTGTGATGCCTTGAGAGTTGGCATTGCATGTGTGTTGATGCATGAGGGTAGAGTTACTGCTTATGCTTCTCGCCACTTAAAGCCCCATGAGAAGAACTACCATGTGAACGATTTGGAGTTAGTAGCCATAGTTCACGCTCTGAAGATTTGGATACATTACTTGTATGGTGTTTCTTGTGAGGTGTATACTGATCATCGCAGCCTTCAGCATCTATTCAAACAGAAGGATCTTAGTTTGAGACAGCGGAGGTGGTTTGAGTTGCTTAAGGATTATGATATTACTATATTGTATCATCCGGGGAAGACCAAATATTGGGGCCGATACTTTGAGCTGAAAGGAGGTCAGTATGTGCAGTGATTCACGTCCAAGCAACGGTCGTAGTCAATATAACCTAGTCTAATAAGTCCAGAATCGATCCCACAGGGAATTAACCTACCAATTACAACTTTCACAACCCAAGAGTACTTCCGAATCAAGTTCCCAAAATTTCGAGTATGTGTTTATGTGAATTTTGACTAACTACCTTTGCAAGAATTAAAAAGGCTTAAAAGAAAGAATTGGATGTTGAGTAAAATAATATGGAAAAAGACTAAGGTATTGAATACCCCTATTGATGGAATCCCTTATTGTTATGCTCATACAAATTGTTAATATATTCTATCAATCATGAACGCTATTTGTATCGTAACCCACTCCCGAGAAATTACTATAATTTACTAGTGCACTCTCCCGAGCTACCCTAGCTAGCTTTAATTTGAATAATTAACTTAAGATTGCACCCAAGACTTTGTTATTCCTAACCCCATCTTTACGCCTAAAGTTATAAATTCCTCCAATAACCTAGGTGTGGTGTTGTTCAACAATATACCTAAATATGCACTCTTTTCCAAGTTATGCACAATAAATAGGCACAGCTAATTGGGACGTCTACCAATTAACTACAACAAGAATGAAGTTGAACAAATAGAAATCTAGCTAACAATTTGTAATCACATAAACGATAAGTTCATCACTCAATAGGTTCCATCAAAACCTTAGAAAAAGATTTAGCTACTCATGCTCAAAGAAACAAGAATAATAATTGGATTCATAAATAAATACTTGATATAAAATAAAGGAATGAGTTGAGAGAGTTCTCTCATACTAATAATCTTGCAAAAGTAGTGAAAAATAGACAACATGCCTCTATTGGGCGATCTAGGAGTTTATATAGAGGTTTTAGGGCTAAAAAACTGAAATTGTACGCAACTAGGAAAACATTCTGCGGCACCTTCCAGGGTTCTTCCGTGGCCGTGGGCGAACCGCAAACAAAGCAGTCCTCTGATTCTTCCGAAAAGTTCAGAGAGCTTGATTTCTCGCGGTTCATCTACGATCGCGAGTGAACCGCGGATGAACAGTACTTCGGATTCTTCTTCAATTCTTCAAGCTCACTTCACTTGGCTTTTTCATCAACATGTGACTCCAAAATAGCTCCTTTTAGCATCCAATGGTTCATGTGTACCTATAACACACCAATAAACACTAATCAAAGCATTTTGTCATCATAAACAACATTAATTCAACAACGAAGTGTGATTATTTAGGGCATAATTATAGTCAAATTCACCAATTATCAATAGCCCACACTTAAACCTTTGCTCGTCCTCGAGCAACCTTAATCACACTTTAGGCCAATTTTATTTATGTCTCCCCCAAATTATGTCACAAAAGCTATTTTTCATGATTAACCTAAGATATGCACAATCCTTACCTAACCGTAAGCTCTCATGCCAGCACATTATCGCTTACTCTAATTATTACCAAAAACTTGCAAATTTACCTTCTTCCTCTTGAGTTACACACCCTCACATAGTTTATTTAGAGAAGTTCCCACACATACACAATTAAGAATATGGAACTTATATATATCGAAAAAATTTACTCACTCTCAACAAAGAACATTCATACGTACATTCATACGTATACAAACACACCATAGGCTTGCCCCTAGTGTAATACTCCACTAATCGAGTTATTCAATCATAGATCAAGAGGTCTTTAAGGGTTGTAATGTTGGCTACGGGACGGGTAGGATACTTTTTGTTATAGTGACTAACCTCCCGAAGCACTTTTCTTTTCCTTTTTACAACTTCCCTTTTCGTTTTCTTCCTTATGTCTCTCCTAAACATTCCTTCACCTTTATTTACTTTGAATCCCCACTTGTCTTTTGTTGGTGTAACCGGCCTTTCTAATTTTCATATATACATTGATATAGCTCTTTTTCTCAAAATATCTTTTTTTTTCTCATTGCTTTGCAACACATTTACATTATTTTGGTCAGTTCACTATTTTCTACCATTCATTCTTGATTTTCCCTTTTTCAATTTCCCTTCACCCCACACTTAGACTTTTTCATATTCATTACAATACAAGTGCTTCTAGGAGGTAAAGTAGAACAATATAATAATTTGATGAACATTCAAGGGTTATCAAAGAATAGGCTTTAAGCTCAAAGGGGGTTAACTAGGATATTATGTACGGGTGAATTCATGTCTATTGGTTTATAGGGTTACACAAAGAAATGCCTCTATCCTTTCTACAACCAAACAACTTCTATTTCGCTTTGCAAACACACAGGGCAAGTTCTAGGCATCATGTAAAGCATAAAATGTAAGTAAAACCTCACACACACATAGCATGCAACTCATTTGGAATATGGTTCATCTACAAAGTCCTATCGATGTTCAAGCAAGTATTATTGTGCAAATTTAAGGCATATTTAGATTCTACAGTCAAGCTTAGAAGATACATTCTCAAGTTCAATTAAGCTTTGCTAATGTGCATACTCGGGGTTACATGTTACCCTTTTTCCTCTAATCCTAAGAAAAGAAAAATTTACCTAACCGGTTCAATAAAAATCCTTGGAAAAGAACCGTGGTCAAAAGAAAAACCAAGGGGGAGGTGATACACTACCTAGAAAAAGAAAATAAAAGAAAAAAAAATTCCTACGTGGACTGCTTTCCTCAAGAGTACCTGTCCTAAATAGTCCATCATCAGGAAGAGTCCTCTACTCATATTTTTGGATTTTTAAATTTTCTGATTTTTTGTATTTTTTTTTATTCCGACTTGGACCCTTAAGAAACCCGTCGCCAAGTGTCCATCATCGGGCCAAGCCAGATATTTATATTAACAAATACAACTAATATATACAACATATACAAGATAAGTCACCCACCCCACACTTAAAATCATGTCATGTCCTCATGACATCAAGAAAGATATAGCTCAAGAGGGGCGAGAAAACTTACCTGAGACTCACTCGGATTCGGAGACGGTGGATGGGTCAACGTGACATGCTCGTCCAAGTGCTCGGAGCCATGCCATCAACCTGCTTTCTGACCGGGCTTGCCTCTGAGATATCGCATCTAAACGCGTGTGCAAGCCATCTACGGAGGTGCGCAGATCAGTAACCTCCTCCTCCATGGACCTAAGCATAGGTCGTGTGGATTCGGACCTAGACATACTCGCTCCACGGTGAGCATGCCTGGAAGGTCCGGCTGAGTCAGTGGAGTGCCTGGCCAGGGCAACCAGCACCGGGTCAACCTCAGAATCCAAGTCAATTGGGTTAGTGTCTCGGCCGACCCGGATTTGAGAAGCTCTAAAAGGAGCTTTTGGTGGGAGATCACCATCTGCGGCCATGACCGGGGTCTGATGGCTGAGACACAATGTAGTGACAAGAGATGGGTAATAAAACCCCTTGGCTTTAAGGGATCCCCTCAGCACCATCTCGTCACCAATTAAGCGGGCGATGTCCACGTCCCGCTGTGTTACAAAACACCTTGTTAGAAGTGCCCTATAAAAATTGACATCCGTAGTGTTGCTGGAGGGCAAGAGCCGGTTACATATGATAGAAAACCAGCATTTAGCAGTATGTGTAAAGCAGTTAGAATGGAGTGTTTTATTTCTAATCCACACAGGGATGCCATCAACACATAAGGCCTCAATTAGCATGTCCCAGGTGACACCAGGCCTATCGTGGTAGTAGTCCACGTCACTAGTATGATTTGGCAGTCTAAGGGCCTGCCTAATAGTGTGAGCATGGGCGTAGACGCACTTACCTCGGATGAATACCCTCCTAGCCATCCCGTAGGGAGAATTGGCATAAAATTCCCTAACAAGCATCTTGTTCACTAGGGCCGGTGCGTCAAATAGGAACTCCATTTCGCGTCGGCGAATTTCGTCATATATTTCTGGCTTTTCAGACCGCAGGGCCATCCGGTCAACTTTAACTTCCTATAGCCATGACTTAGCCGCCTTGGCGTGGAAATCACCCTCCGCCTCTTCGCAGGCGAACCTTGACTCGTCATATGTAGGTTGCCTCGAAGAGCTAGCACCCTGTCATGATCTTTTGGGGGCCATGATCCTGCACAAAATAGACAATCAAAAATTTGCATAATGTTAGAACACCGGTTGGCTACTCAGGCTTCACCATCCGTGGAATACCACAATTGTCTCTTCAGTGCAATCATCCCATAACTTCTGTACTTAATCACTTATCTAACAATTTCACACATCTATATTCAAGCACCCCACACTTATTTGTTTTGGCACTCTAACATGACCCAATTACCCTAAACCATCTCCAATAATATACAACAACAAGCAATTCACTATTTTGGCATTATTTCCCCTAAAAATGCATTAATCAATTACTACAAGAACAATTGCCCAACTTGGCCAATCAACCAACAATTATAATCACCAACACTTTTGGGTCTCCAAAACAACAAAATTAGCATTATAAACTCAATTGGAGACCCAACAACACAATCTCTACCATACTTCCATCAATATCACAAGGTTCTTTAAAAAGAAGATTCATATAACATTCAACTACAAAAAACCAAGTAATATCTATGAATTCTACTAAACTAGCAATATATACTACAAATTAAACTACAATTAACTAATTAAGTCTACCAATTTAAAATTTCAAGAACTAAAAGAAGAAGGAAATAAAAAGAACAAGAATAAGAAAACTTACTAGTGAGAGTAGTAGATGAGTAAGATTGAAGATGGGGAGTGATTCGGAGAAGAAAGGGGGAGAGATTGTAGAGAGAATAAGGAGAGAATTTAGAGAGAGAGAGGGGATTTGGGAGGGAGTGGCGGTTGTTGAGGGGGAAATGGGGGGGGGGGGTTGTGTTTTAGGGTTATTAAAGAAGGGGGAAAAGAAAAATTAAAAATTCTTTTTTTTTTGCCGAACGCGGTTGTTCGCGGTTGCGGACGAACCGCGAACAGTCAAAACTTCAGAGGGGTACGGAGGCCCTCTCTGAATTTCTTTTTCGCTGGTAAGCAAATTTTTTTTTTATATATACTAACTATAATGAGAATACTTACAACATGTTCGTGGGTTGCCTCCCACGTTGCGCCTGATTTAATGTCGCGGCACGACCCGTCTTAGCGCATTTTAAGGCTCGCTAGACCTTTAAGGTTCATCTAACCGTAGTTCCACTTTGTCCTCGATGTCATCCGTGCCTATATAAGGTTTTAACCGCTGTCCATTTACCTTGAATGTGCGTGAACCATCAATGGTCTGAATTTCCACAGCGCCTGAATCAAATGCCTCAATTACCCGAAAGGGTCCTGACCACCTTGATTTTAATTTGCCCGGGAACAACCGTAATCTTGAATTGTATAACAGTACCTTGTCCCCGATTTTGAAGTTCCGCTATCGTGAATCCACTTCATCCTCTCATTATATAGTCTAGTGCTTTCAAATGCCAGATACCGGAATTCTTCCAATTCATGCAACCCGGTCATTCTAGATTTCCCCGCTTCATCCCAGTTGAGATTCAATTGCTTCAGTGCCCGCCATGCTTTGTGCTCTAGTTCCATAGGTAGATGACAAGCTTTCCCAAACACTAATTTGTATGGTGTCATGCCGATTGGTGTCTTGAATGCTGTCCTATAAGCCCATAATACGTCATCAAGCTTCCTGGACCAGTCGGTCCTTGTGGCGTTCACTGTCTTAGTTAATACACTCTTTATCTCCCTGTTGGAGACCTCAACTTGCCCACTGGTTTGCGGGTGATACGGAGTGGCTACTAGGTGTTTCACATCATACTTGTCCAATAATTTCTCAAACGCCCGGTTGCAAAAGTATGTGCCCCCATCACTGATGATAGCCCTTGGAGTCCCGAAACGGGTGAAAATGTTCTTCTTCAAAAATCCCACCACCACCTTAGCATCATTGGTGGGTAATGCTACAACTTCCACCCATTTCGACACGTAGTCAACTGCAACAAGTATGTACTTATTGCCGTATGAACTGATAAAGGGCCCCATGAAGTCTATTCCCTAGACATTGAACACTTCTACTTGCTGGATTGGGTTCATTGGCATTTCATGACGCCGGGAGATGTTCCCGGTGCATTGACATTCGTTGCAACCCTTCACCCACAAGTGTGCATCTTTAAACACCGTTGGCTAATAGAAACCGGCCTCAAGTATTTTGGCGGCTGTACGTACTCCTCCAAAGTGACCACCATATGCTGAAGCGTGACATGCCTGCAAAATAAAAGATTGTTCTATCTCGGGGACGCATCTCCGGATCATGTTATCGAGACATATCCTAAACAAATAGGGTTCGTCCCAATAATAAAGCTGACTTTCACGAAAAAATCTTTTCCTCTAGACCGACGAGAGGTCGTAAGGAACAATACCGCTGGCCAGGTAATTTGCATAATCGGCATACCATGGTGCTTCAAGGAGAGTGGTGGTGAGCAGCTGCTCGTCTGGAAAGGTTTCCAGAATTTCCCCACTCTCTTTGACAATTTCAGCTCCTTCAAGTCATGACAAATGATCAGCGACTTAATTTTCAGTGCCCTTTCTATCCCGAATTCAAGGTCGAACTCTTGGAGAAGCAGCACCCAACGAATTAGGCGCGGCTTAGAGTCCTTTTTTTCAATTAGATATCTTAAAGCTGCATGGTCCGTGTATACAATTACCTTGGATCCTATGAGATAGGACCGGAATTTGTCAAATGCGAACACGACCGCAAACATCTCCTTTTCTGTCACTGTTTAGTTTAGCTGTGCTCCACTCAAGGTCCTACTTGCATAGTATATTGGGTGCATCAGCTTGTCTTTCCTTTGGCCCAGCACTGCCCCCACTGCATAGTCACTTGCATCACACATTAGCTTAAAACGTTGCTCCCAGTCGGGAGCAATGATGATGGGTGTTGTGACCAACCTCTTCTTCAGTTCCTCAAAAGCAATCCTGCATTCATCAGAAAAAACAAAGGGGTGATCTTTTTCAAGTAACTTACAGAGAGGGTTTGATATTTTGGAAAAGTCTTTGATGAACCTCTTGTAAAAACCGGCATGTCCAAGAAAGCTTCTTATGGCCTTGACGGATGTTGGTGGAGGCAGCTTTGCAATGACATCAACTTTGGCACGGTCTACCTCAATGCCTTTTCTTGAAACCCGGTGCCCCAATACTATACCTTCTTGTACCATAAAATGGCACTTCTCCCAGTTTAGCACTAAGTTTGTTTCCATGCACCGTTTCAGCACTCTTGTCAGATTGACAAGGCATTCATCGAATGAATTTCCTACCACTGAGAAATCATCCATGAACACCTCCATAATGTCTTTCACCATGTCGGTGAAAATGGCCATCATGCACTTTTGGAATGTGGCAGGTGCATTGCATAGTTCGATGGCATCCTCCTGAAGGCAAAAATGCCATAAGGACATGTGAAGGAGGTCTTTTCTCTATCCTCGGGGGCTATGGAGATTTGATTGTACCCTGAGTATCCATCCAGAAAGCAAAAGTGTGACTTCCATGCCAACCTATCAAGCATCTGATCAATGAAGGGAAGTGGGAAGTGATCTTTGCGAGTGGCTAGATTCAGCTTCCTATAGTCCATGCATATTCTCCATCCGGTGACGGTTCTAGTTGAGATCAACTCATTATTCTCGTTTTTCACCACTGTCGTGCCACCTTTCTTTGGCACACATTGGACCGGGCTAACCCAACTGCTATCTGAGATTGGGAAAATGATTCCCCCGTCTAGCCACTTTATTACCTCTTTCTTCACCACTTCCTTCATGTTTGGGTTCAGCCTTCTTTAATGTTCCTTGGAAGGTTTGTGTCCCTCTTCCAGGAGAATTTTATGCATGCAATATGCTGGGCTGATCCCCTTTATGTCTTCCACGGTCCACCCAATGGCAGTCTTGCATTCTTTTAGTACCTGTATAAGCTTTTGAGCCTGCACATCTAACAAACTAGATGAGATAATAACAGGTAAGGTGGAGTTAGGACCTAGAAATTCATTCCTGAGATGAGATGGTAGTGGTTTAAGCTCAAGCTTTGGTGGCTCTTCTATGGATGATTTTGCAGGCGGATTCTCTCTTTTCTCTAAGTGTAGAGGCTTGAATTCAAGCTCTCTCTCCCAAAACCCCTTACCTTCCAGAGATAGTACCCATTCTGCTGAACTTTCACCATTTACCTATTCCATGTTCATCAGGCATGCTTGAAGTTGATCTTCAATGGTAAACTCTGCATCATCTGTCTCCACTATCACATCAACCGCATCAATAAGAGAGCAATTCGCGAACTCACTAGGGCACCTCATGGATTTTTGCACATTGAATATGATCTCCTCATTATCCAACCTCATCTTGAGTTCCGCAGTTTCACAATCAATTAGAGCTCTCCCAGTGGCTAGGAATGGTCTTCCTAGGATTATAGGAATTTCCTCGTCCACCTTGCAATCAAGAATCACAAAATCGGCGGGAAACACGAACTTCCCTACCTGGATAAGCACATCATCTAAAATACCAAATGGACGCTTAACCGTCCTGTCAGCAAGCTATAATAACATAGAGGTAGGCCTGGCTCTCCCAACGCCTAGTCTCTTATAAATAACCAAGGGCATGAGATTAATGCTCGCCCCCAAATCACACAATGCCTTTGCAAAGGCATAATTCCCTATAGTGCATGGGATGGTGAAGCTACCTGGATCAGATAGCTTCTCAGCAATAGGTCTGGAGACCACTGCACTACAAGTTTGGGTAAGGGTTACGGTGGCCAAGTCATGGAAATCAAATTTTCGCGACATCAAATCTTTCATCATCTTAGCATACCCAGGCATTTCTTTTAAAGCTTCAATTAAGGGAATGTTTACCTGGATTTGCTTGAGCATCTCAAAGAAATTTTTGTATTGCTCTTCTTTCTGGTGCTTGGCCAACCTTTGGGGAATGGTGGTGGAGGCCTCTTCTTCCCAATGACTTGGGACTTTTCTTTCTCTATCACTTTCTCTTCAACCTGCTGCTCTACCTGTTCAGCTACTTTCTCCGTTCCCTGCTGCGCCTCTTTATTTTCAGCAACTGGCTGGACTGTAACTTCTGTCAACCTTGTGGACTCATCCAGTTCAATAGGCACTAGAGTGAGTGTCTCACCATTTGTGTCACTTTTCTCTCATTCTTTCTCAGCATCAAGATCTCTACCACTTCTCAGAGTCACTGCCATCAGCTGCTTTTGGACTTGGTCTTTTGGGTTTGTTTGTGTATCTATAGGCAATGTCCCTTGAGGACGATTGTTAAGTGATATAGCAATCTGGCCCATCTGTACTTCCATATTCTTGATCGCTGCATCATGTGCATCTATTCTATCATTGGTTTTGGCATTTGACCCAATTACCTGCTGTATCATAGCTTCCAAACCTGCGAACCCATCGTCATGTCTACCCCCATGCTGTAGTGGAGGTGGATGATATCCCTGCTGCTGATTGCTGAAATTCTGAGGTCTAGGATATGGAACCATGTTGTGTGGTGGCCTCATACCTACTGTATTATATTGTGGCTGAGGAGGCCTATACTGCTCTGGAGCCTGCTGACGCCAACTCTGGTTACCTCGTCGCTGCCCTCTATAATTAGCCACATAATTCATGTCTTCATGTTGATGATGATGTTCTTGGTCTGTAGCCCATGGATTACCTATGGGTTGGCTAATGAAAGATGTGCATAAACCCCCATTGGTAGTGTCTACAATATGAACCTGCTGCTTGACCCTTGATTCTTCCACCTTCTTCGTCAGGATGCTCATTTGTGTCAATATAGTTGCCACGTTCTCCTCTAAAGTGTTGGACGGATTCAGAGGTACAGAGTGTACCACTGGAGTGATAGGAGCATTCCTGGTCGTCCACCCGGAATGTTGAGCCATCTTGTCTAGCAAATTTTGGCCCTCTCTCCAAGTCTTGCTTATAAAAGCCCCACATGCTGAAGCATCTACAATATTCTTCATACTATCTGAGAGCCCCATGGAGAACCTTTGACCCAACATCTGCTCGGGAATCCCATTGGTGAGGACACATAACAAGCATACCCTTGAATTTGCCCCATGTTTCATGTAATGTTTCCATTGGTTTCTGCTTAAAGCTCACAATCTCATCAATTTGTTGAGCTGTCTTGTTAGGTGGATGAAACTTGTTGTGGAATTGCTTGACTAACTCATCCCAAGTTGCAATTGAGTTTATGAGGAGTGAGTTTTGCCATACCTGTGCAGCCCTTCTAACTGAGAACGGAAAGAGTAATTGTCTGATGGCTTCCAGAGTCACATTCGGTTACCTCTGTGCCTTGCATATCGAGAGAAAGTTCTTCAGGTGCTGCTGTGGATCCTCAACCTAAGACCCAGAGAATAATCCCTTATTTTGCAACAAGTGTAGCATGTTGTTAGTAATCTATAAAGACTCAGCTTGAATTGCTGGCACAACGATGGCAGTTGCCAAATTATCCGTTGTGGGTTGTGCCCAGTCATACAGTGCACCTTCCTGTGCCTCCTGCGCCTCTTGCATATTTAACCCAGCTTGCTGGTTTGGTTCGTTTACGTCACCCATGTTGAAGTCTAGTTAAATTGGTTGTTGGGATTGCTGAATTTGTTTGATAGCGTTGTTACGTGCCCGGAAAGTTTGCTCGGGGTCTGAGAGTCCTTCAATTAGTTCTCTAGTCCTTGCAGATTTTCTAGGCATGCACCTGAGTACCCAAATCAACAATCGTCAAAATATTCAATGTAAAGTGTAGAAAGAACCTGACTACACAAGAATCTTGAAGTTCTGTCAATGGCAATTGATAATTTCTTTAACTCCCCGGTAACGGCGCCAAAATTGATTCACGTCCAAGCAACGGTCGTAGTCAATATAACCTGGTCTAATAAGTCCAGAATCGATCCCACAGGGAATTAACCTACCAATTACAACTTTCACAACCCAAGAGTACTTCCGAATCAAGTTCCCAAAATTTCGAGTATGTGTTTATGTAAATTTCGACTAACTACCTTTGCAAGAATTTAAAAGGCTTAAAAGAAAGAATTGGATGTTGAGTAAAATAATATGGAAAAAGACTAAGGTATTGATTTCCCCTATTGATGGAATCCCTTATCGTCATGCTCGTACAAAATGTTAATATATTCTATCAATCATGAACGCTATTTGTATCGTAACCCTCTCCCGAGCAATTACAATAATTTACTAGTGCACTCTCCCGAGCTACACTAGCTAGCTTTAATTTGAATAGTTCACTTAAGATTGCACCCAAGACTTCGTTATTCCTAACCCCGTCTTTACGCCTAAAGTTATAGATTCCTCCAATAACCTAGGTGTGGTATTGTTCAACAATATACCTAAATATGCACTCTTTTCCAAGTTATGCACAATAAATAGGCACAGCTAATTGGGACGTCTACCAATTAACTATAACAAGAATGAAGTTGAACAAATAGAAATCTAGCTAACAATTTGTAATCACATAAACGATAAATTCATCACTCAATAGGTTCCATCAAAACCTTAGAAAAGGATTTAGCTACTCATGCTCAAAGAAACAAGAATAATAATTGAATTCATAAATAAATACTTGATATAAAATAAAGGAATGAGTTGAGAGAGTTCTCTCTTACTAATAATCCTGCAAAAGTAGTGAAAAATAGGCAACATAGATTGGGCGAACTAGGAGTTTATATAGAGGTTTTAGGTCTAAAAAACTGAATTTGTACACAACTAGGAAAACATTCTGCGGCGCCTTTCGCGGTTCGTCCGTGAGCGAACCACGAACAGTGCAGTCCTCTGATTCTTCCGAAAAGTTCAGAGAGCTTGATTTCTCGCGGTTCATCCGCGGTCGCGAGTGAACCGCGGATGAACAGTACTTCGGATTCTTCTTCAATTCTTCAAGCTCACTTCACTTCAACTCTTCCCTTGGCCTTTTCATCAACATGTGACTCCAAAATAGCTCATTTTAGCATCCAATGGTTCATGTGTACCTATAACACACTAGTAAACACTAATTAAAGCATTTTGTCATCATAAACAACATTAATTCAACAACAAAGTGTGATTATTTAGGGCATAATTATAGTCAAATTCACCTATTATCATGCAGCTTAACTTATATCCCAGTTGGGTAGAGGCCATTTGCATATAATGTTCAGGCGTTGGCTAATCGGCTAGTGAGGTTGAATATTTCTGAACCGAGTCGAGTGTTGGCTTGTGTTGTTTCTAGGTCCTCTGTATATGACCGCATTAGAGAGCGTCATTATGATGATCCACATTTACTTGTCCTTAAGGACAGACTTCTACACGATGATGCCAGAGCTGTGACTATTGATAGTGATGGTGTTCTGAGGATGCAGGGCCAGATCTGTGTGCCCAATATAGATGGCCTTCGAGAGTTGATATTAGAGGAGGCTCACAACTTTCGGTACTCCATTCATCCGGGTGCCGCGAAGATGTACCATGACTTGAGACAGCATTACTTGTGGAGGAAGATGAAGAAGGATATTGTTAGTCATATAGCCAGATGTCTCAACTGCCAGCTGGTCAAGTATGAGCATCAGAGACCAGGCAGTGTTCTTCAGCGTATGGTTATTACTGAGTGGAAATGGGAGCGGATTACCATGTATTTTGTGAGTGGTCTCCCTCAGACTTCGAGGAAGTTTGATTCAGTGTAGGTGATTGTTGATCAAGGTGGGTAGTTCTTGGAGGGAAGGATGCCGGGGGTCTATTTGGAAACAACTCTCTACCCCAGGGTAGGGGTAAGGTCTGCGTACATGCTACCCTCCCCAGACCCCACTAAGTGGGATTATACTGGGTTGTTGTTGTTGTGATTGTTGATCAACTGACCGAATCAGCACACTTCATCCTAGTATGTACTACTTATTCATCAGAGCGGTTAGCAGTGATCTTTATTCAGGAGATTGTCAGATCGCATGGGGTTCCAGTTTCTATCATATCATATAGAGGTGCTTAGTTCACTTCTCAGTTCTGGAGAGCATTTCAGCGGGAGCTGGGTACGCAGGTAGAGTTGAGCACAACATTTCATCCTCAGATAGATGGACAGGTAGAGTTGAGCACATCATTTCATCCTCAGATATGTTGCGTGCTTGTGTGATCGATTTTAGAGGTTCATGGGATGAGTTTTTTCCACTTGAAGAGTTCGCCTACAACAACAGTTACCAGTCGAGTATTCAGATGGCCCCCTATGAGACATTGTATGGTAGATCTCATGTGGGATGGTTTGTGCCTGGCGAGGCTTGATTGATAGGGACTGAGTTAGTTTAGGATGCTTTGGAGACGGTGAAGTTGATCCAGGAGAGACTTCACACAACATAGTCACGCTAGAAGAGTTATGCGGACCGTAAGGTTCGAGATGTGCCTTTCATGGTTGGCGAGAGAGTATTGTTGAAGGTTTCACCCATGAAGGGTGTTATGTGGTTTGGAAAGAAAGGGAAGCTGAGTCCAAGGTTCATTGGTCCTTTTGAGATACTCAGGAGGATTAGGGAGGTGGCATATGAGCTAGCTTTGCCACCCAGCTTGTCCAGTGTGCATCCAGTATTCCATGTGTCTGCTCCGAAAGTATGTCGAGGATGCGTCTCATGTGTTGGACTTCAGTACGATTTAGCTTGATGGTGATCTATCTTATGATGTGAAGCCGGTGGCTATTCTGGGTCGACAGGTTCGAAAGTTGAGGTCCAAGGACATTGCTTTAGTTAAGGTGTAGCGGAGAGGCCGGCCCGTGGAAGAGGCTAATTGGGAGATCGAGCAGGAGATGCGAAGTAGATATCCCCACTTATTTGAGACTCCAGGTATGTTTCTTGACCCACTCGACGATGAGCTTTTGCATAAGTTAGGGAGAATGTGATGACCCAGTCCATCATCATGTGAGTTACCGTCCCATTTTCTCTGTTATATGCTTGTTCATGTTTCAATATATGTGTTTGGTGAAATTAAGTCAATTCGGATCGAGTTTGGTAGGAAATGAGACAAATAATCTCTTTGATGAAAGAATAGTTGGGAAAATTCAACTGGATATTGATTTGTGAGTTAGAGGGCTCGAAATCGAATTCTGATGGTTCGGGTAGCTTCGGGGGATCATTTGGGGCTTAAGAGAGTGACCAAAATTGAATTTGGAGGTTCGGTGTAGAATTTGGCTTGAATTGGTAAAGTTGAAATTTTGGCGAAATACGGTCGATAGGTGAGATTTTGATCCGGGAGTCAGAATGGAACTCCAATAGTTGGAGTAGCTTTGTTAGGTGATTTTGGAGATGTTTGCAAAATTTCAGGACATTCGAACATCGTTTGGTCGGGTTTTTGATTGGATGTTGGTTTCAGAAGTTTTAGTTGAAACTTAGGCTTGAATCCGCCTTGATTAGATGATTTCCGTGTTTAATGATGTGTTTTTATGATTGGAAAAAGTTCGTATCGTGTTTTGGAGTAGGTTGGTGGTTTTCGTTGAGGTCTCGGGTGCTTCGGGGTGAATCCGGGGGTCCAATTGGATCATTTCTAGCATTTTGAAGGGCTGTTGGTTGCTTGTATTTATTGCAGACGGATGTTCTATGCGATCGCATAGGGATGTTGCGATCGCATAGAAGGATGAAAGTGGGCTTCTGAGTTGTTCTACGCGATCACATAGAAGGGGTTGTGATCGCATAGCTTTGTAACTTTGTTCTCTGCGATCGCATGGCAAAGGGTGCGATCGCATAGTGTATATTTGGCCTAGGGTCCCTGGATGGCATTTGTTCTATGCGATCGCAAGGCAGGAGTGCGATCGCATAGTAATAATTTTGGAGTTTGGAAGATTGTTCTATGCGATCGCAATGCAAGAGTGCGATCGCATAGCAATAAAATATGGAGTGTAGAATTTGTTCAATGCGATCGCAATAGAGGGATGCGATCGCATAGTGTAATTCCTAGGCGACAGAAGGGTTAAATGAAACTTTTCAGTCGCGTTTTGAGGGACATTTTCCTCCATTTTGAGTACCTTGAGAGATAAGCGACAGAAACTGAAGGGGATTTCATCTAGAAGTGGTTGGAGGTAAGTCTCATGTTCTTAATACACCATTTTATGAAAGAATCTTCCATTAATTCTCTGAAATTGGTATAAATTGAGGGAGTTAGGGCTTCGACTTTTGCTATGAAAAATCTTGATTTGCCGGTTCGTTTGGAGTCCAATTTTGATAAATTTTACATGTATGGACTCGTGGCAAGATAAGGATTCTGAAAATGTAACTTTCGTAATTTTTCGAGAAGCGTGCCCGGGGCTCAGATTTTGGCAACTTCGTGTTTTGGGTGTTTTTAGAGTCTGTTCGATTGGGTTATGATTCATTAGCCTATTTTGATCTATTCTTATTGTTTTTATCAGATTTGGCACCCGAGGAGGTCGATTTCCGAGTCAAGCGCAAGGCGAGCTAGGACTTTTGCCGGTTCGAGGTGAGTGGTAGTAATGAATGATACACTGCGGGTTGGAAACCCCGTATTTGCACTATACAGTACTATGTTGAGATGACACACGCGTCATGAGACGAGCGTGGTGATATTGTGACTGGGGATTTGGACTTGGTCCCTCCCGATTGATAGTTTACTGTGCGTATTGACTGAGACTGAGCTTATACCTGTATAATTGGGCTAGTTGCCTTATGGGCCATGTGCCGACCTGTAGAATCTTAGGGAAGCCTGTGGAGCTAAATGACCCCAATACCATGTTGAACACATACTCTCAACCGTATTCATAGCTGTATAGCGTGACATGAACCAGTACTAGATGTGTACTCTAAGTGATAATACCTAGGGTTGAACACCCTGTTCTAGCTGAACGGGCCCGATAGGCTGAGTCTATATTGACTGAGAGGGGTCGAGGACCCATTCTGAGGTATAGATATATACTCCGGATCGGGATGCACGCAACAGTATTATATATATGATATATATATGGATCGGACTGCACAGCGCAGTAATATATATGTGGATCGGACTCACGCTGCAGTAATATATATATATATATATATATATATATTGGATCGGGTTGCATGCTGCAAAAGGGTTAGATCAGTGTTGGATTAGTGTACATACAAGTGTTCTTTCTTTAAGTTATTATTTATTGATTACTACTCACTGAGTTGGAAGTACTCACTCTACTCCTTGCGCCTTGTGTGCAGATACAGGGATCTAGGAGTGTACCTGAGCTTTACACCGCTGTTTCTACTACCAGCTGAAGAGACATCGACGTAGTTGCCGGTGTTCGCAGGACCCGATCTCTCCCTCCTTCTATTTATATCTTTTGTCATTCTACTTAGACTTGGATTGTATAGGGTGTTCTGTTTCTGTTAGAGGCTCACACTTGTGACATCAGATTCATTGGGTTGTATTGCAGTTATTTCTATTTCCGTATTATTATTATTGTTATAAAAACATGCTAGTTATTTTTTAATGGAACAATCTTATTCAACAATTGAATCGGTTATCTGGAAAATGGTCGGGCTTGCCTAGAAATGTGTTGGGCGCCATCACGACCGGGGGTTTGGGTCGTGAAAGGTTGTTTTAGAGGTGGAGAATGTGATGATCCTTCACCAGATTTCTCCCATATTCCGCATTTCTGAGGCCACTAAAACCTCACTTATAGTTGCCTCGATTTGTGTGCACAATCCGGGTGCGTAGCCGAAAAGCTTTTGTGTTGAAATATGTGAAATCTGTGATATATTTGAAGAATTTGATATTAAAATGGTTAAAGTTAACTTCGGTCAACATTTTTGGTAAATGGACCTGGACCCGTGATTTGACGGTCCCGTAGAGTACGTAGAAAACTATGCGACTCGGGCATGTGTCCGGAGTCGAAATTCGAGGTCTAGGACCCAAGTAAAAAAAAATTTCTGTTAAATTGTTTTTCTAAAATTTTAAAGGAAAATGGAAATGAAAATTGATTAAAAGACTATGGTATCAGGCTCTTATTTTGGTTCCGACGCCAGGTACTGGTCTTAATTATATGTTAAGCGCTTCTTGTGAAGTTTTGTTGAAATCGTACATTGTTTGACGTGTTTCAGACCTAATTATCTAAAGTTAAAAGTTTAAGAAGTTGAAATGAAAATGATGATTTTGAGGCTTGATCCATTGATTTTGATGTTGTTTTGGCAATTTGATCACTCGAGTAAGTTCGTAGGATGTTATTGAGTTAGTGTGTGTGATTGGTTGGGAGCCCCGAGGGCTCGGGAGTGTTTTCGGGGTGGTTTTAGACTTAGGATGATATCAAATTTTTTGCAAATTTTACACAGGGATTTCCTTGTTCGCGATCGCGCTCTTCCTCACCCGATCACATAGAACTGAGTCGTTCTTCTTTGCATTTGCGCCTTGAACCACGCGATCGCGTAGGACAAAAATAGAAGCCAGTAATTACCTCTTCGCATTAGCGTTCTACTGTCCACGAACACATAGCATTGCTGCCCCTTCTACGCGAACGCGCACACGTTCCCACATTCGCGTAAGCCAAGTCCTTGGACCCCCCAGTATTTCTTCTACGTGATCGCATAACCCTCCATGCGATCACAATGACCAGATAGTGGGACCTTCGCTATTGCATCCCTAGTCCTGCGATCGTGTAAGGCAAATTTGCCCAGTTATTTTTAAAGCCTAATAAAAGACCGTGACCGGATTTTTCACTCAAAATACACGAGATCCATTCTCTAACAATCCATAGGCAATTTTTAAGAGCTTCTTTCTCCATAGCTTCTTAGGTAAGTGTTCCTAACTTCATTTCCTCTTAATTTCTTCATCTAATCATTAATATCCTAGACCTAAATCATAAAATCAAAGTAGAAATTAGGCCTTTTGGGTACGATTAGGTTTTTGGGAAACTTTTGGGCGATTCAACCTCAATTTGGGGTTGAATCTTAAAACAAATTATAAATTTGAACTCGTGGGTTATGTGTAACGACCCGGCTGGTCATTTTTGAAATTTACGCCCCCATTCCCCATTAACTGCTTTCCCTATGTTCATTTTTGCTATTTTGGTTTGTCAAGACGTTTGGTTCTAGAATTTGGAGTGTATTGGGACACTTAGTCCCTAAATGAGAGCTTTATAGTAGAAAAATGGCCCGTATTCAGAACAGTGTTAAGATAACCTTGGAATGGAAATCCGATGGTTCTGTTAGCTCCGTTAGGTGATTTCGGGGTTGGGAGTATGTCCGAAATGTATTTTGGAGGTCTGTAGCTCATTTAGGCTTGAAATGGTGAAGTTTGGAATTTTTAGAAATTCGGTCGATAAGTGAGATTTTGATTCGAGAGTCGAAATGGAATTCCGACAGTTTCAGTAGCTTTGTTAGGTGACTTTGGATATGTCTGCAAATTTTCAGGTCATTAAGATTTTGTTTGGTCGGGTTTTTGATAACATGTAGGTTTCGGAAGTTTTGGTTGAAACTTAGGCTTGAATACGGCATAATGTGAGATTCATGTGTTTGAGGGTGTGTTTTTAAGATTGGAACATGTTCGTACGATGATTTAGAGTGGATGTGTATTTTTGGTTGAGGTCCCTGGGGCCTCAGGATGTTTTCGGAAGGCGAAACAGAAGAAAATTTGAACTTGCAGCAGGTCTTCTTCTACCTTATGTTATTTTTGCTTCTGCGGAGCTTGGACCGCAGAAGCGTGTCCGCGGAAGCGGAGGAGGGAGCGCATGTACGAAATATAAAAGGGGCAACTGAGTTTGCAGAAGCGAACATATGATCGCTTAGGCGGGCCCGCAGAAGCGGGCTGACGCCCGCAGAAACAATTATGGTCGGCTGGTAACTTTCCGCAGAAGCAGATAAATTCTGCATAAGCGGTAATCACAGAAGTGATGGTGGACTGCAGAAGCGGCCCTGGGCAAGTAAAGGAAAAAGACGCAAAAGCGGCTGCTTTTCCGCAGAAGTGTTCTCGGGAAAGCGGGCCTGGGGTCGTAGAAGCGAAAAGCGACCTGTGATTAATGAACAGTAAGGGTTCGAATTTAAGAACATTTTCTCACATTTGGGGGTTCTACCTAGGAGAGGATTTTGGTGATTTTGATGAGGAAATCAAGGGGAATCATCAGATTTGGGCCACTCGGATTCGGATACTTGTGGCAAGGGAGTCATTTCTTAGCGATTTTGTACCGGGATTGAGGTAAGTGACTTGTCTAACCTTGTATGGGAGATTTTCTCCCCGAGGATATATATGTGTTGATTTAAATGCCTTGTACGCGAGGTGACGGGCGTGTACTTGCGCAAATTGTTGAAAACCACTTTACTTGAACCGCTCAATTCGTGTTATCTTTGTTATTTAATTGGTTTAATTGTGAGATTTATCCCATGTTAGCTAGTGAAGCATTATTATATAGGATTAACTGCCTAAATGCCTACTTGTCTTAATTGAATTCCCTGGAACATATTGAGGCTGCATTAGCTGCTAGCTGTAGCAGTGTACTTCATATTTCTCTGTGTTTTCTCTTATTTGATTGTGTTTGCATTCTGTGGACTGCGGGTTCAATTCCCGGAGATCCGGTGCTACTGAGTTAAAGGACTGCAGGTTCTATTCCCGGAGATCCTGAAATACTGATATACGGACTACGAGTTCAATTCCCGGAGATCGTGAGATACTGATATACGGACTACGGGTTCAATTCCGGAGATCCTGAGATACTGATGAAAAGGACTGCGGGTTTGATTGCTGGAGATCATGTGATACTGATATAAAGGACTGTGGGTTCGATTCCCGGAGATCCTGATACTGATATAAAGGACTACGGGTTCAATTCCCGGAGATCCTGTGATACTGATATAAAGGACTGCGGGTTCAATTACCGGAGATCTGGTGCTACCGAGGTAAAAGACTGAGGGTTCGATTCCCGGATATCCTGAGTTGCTGAGTATAAAAGGGACTGCGGGTTCAACTCCCGGAAATCCTGGAATTTGTTGATTTGTAATTGTCGTGTTGTTTTCTCTTTGTTAGCTTAACTGTAGACGGCTTGTAGTATTTATCTTATTTGCTTTTATTTCAGACTTACTCCTATTTTGTATTGTTCGGTGTTATTATCATTATTTTTGTTATTCTCGGTAGGGCCCTGACCTTCCTCGTCACTACTCCATCGAGGTTAGGCTTGGCACTTACTGAGTACCGCTGTGGTGTACTTATGCTACTCTTCTGCACACTTTTGTTGTGCAGATCCATGTCTATTTGATCAGATGCACTACAGGTGACTTAGGCACATCTTTAGGAGACTCGAGGTATGAATCTGCTTCGTCCGTAGATCCGGAGGGTCTTTTCCTATTTTTCCTGAGTGATATCAATTATTCCTTTATTTCCATTGTATAGATACTCTGGGTGTATAGAGCTACAGTTATACTCTCTTAGTTTGTGTTGCCCGTGAGTTTCCGGGTCTTGGTGGTTGTACTTTCTTGTATTTGGTAAAGTGTATGTGCCGAGCGGCACCTATTATATTTTATCATTTCGTTGTTATCTTAACTTTTGTTCATAAGAGTTGTATATTCTGCACTGTGTTAGGCTTACCTAGTCGCGAAGACTGGGTGCCGTTACGACAGTTTCACGATTGGTGAACTAGGGTCGTGAGAAGTTGGTATCAGAGCTCTAGGTTCATACGTGTCACGGGACACATACTGGTTATTTAGAGCCTCGCTGATCGATACGGAGACGTCTGTATTTATCTACGAGGAGCTTTGTAACTGTTTAGGAAAATCTTCATTTCTTTTGAATTCCTTGTCTTGCGATATTTTGACACTAATTCTAATCTTTTGTCTTCTATTCTCTCACGGATGGTGAGGACATGTGCTACACGAGAGGACAGGCACTCGCGCCTCTTGCTACTGCTGTCAGAGGTTGGGGCTGGGGTAGAGGTCGAGGACGTGCTCGAGGTGCAGCCACAATACCCGCGCGCGCTACCACTAAGGCACCACCGGTGGATCAGGTTGGAGCACAGGCACCTGGTACACCTACTACGGCTTCTACGACTCCAGAACTCTAGGAGCCCTAGCCCAGTTTATGAGCATGTACACTACTCTAGCTCAGGCGGGGTTGCTTCCTCTCACTGTAGCTACATCTCGGGCCAAGGGAGGGGCCCAGAATCCTGCAGCCCGCACACTTGAGCAGCGAGTGCCCGTGGAGCAGGTTCCAGAGGTTATTACTATGCCGCCTGCCACACCAGCATAGCCCGAATGTGGGCCAGCTGCCTCCGAGGACGAGCAGCGCAGGTTGGAGAGGTTCAAGAAGTATGATCCTCCAGTGTTCAGTGCTTTAGCTTCAGATGATGCCTTGGGACTTCTGGAGGAGTGTCATCGCATCCTCCATACTATGGGTATATTGGAGACCAGTGGGGTTTCCTTTACTGCTTTTCAGCTTCGAGGGGCCTCTTATGATTGGTGGCACACATACGAGTTCGATAGTCCCGACGAGTCTTCCTTGTTGACTTGGACACAATTTTCTGATATGTTTTTGAGGGAGTTTGTGCCCCAGTGCCTTAGGGATTCTTAGTGAGTGGAGTTTTAGCGGTTGCGCTAGGGCTCTATCACAGTATCTGAGTATGCCATCAGTTTCACCCGGTTAACCAGACATGCACAGGTTTTGGTCGCCACGATCCAGGAGAGAGTGCAGAGGTTTATTGAGGGTCTTATTCTACCTATCCGGTCCAGCATGGCTAGAGAGCTAGAGACGGATGTACCGTATCAGCAGGCGGTGAGTATTTCCAGATGGATAGAGGGTATGCTCACTTGAGAGCGAGGAGAGACGGAGGCCAAGAGGTCTCGTGAGTCGGGTCATTTCTCTGGTGCCTGTACTGCAACAGTCGGTCATTTTGGTAGGTGTTATTCTGGTCGTCTACTTCATTCAGAATTGCCAGCAGCTGGTAGTACTCCAGCTCCTCCAGCACCTTAGAAGCCCTAGTTGCTCCCCAAGTTTCCAGTACGCCTCCTGTGCGGGCTACCTCCAGGGGTCAGTCCAACGGGAGCAGGGCTGGTCAGTCATAGCCACCGCGTCCTCCCAGGACTTGTTTTGGGTGCGGGGATACTCGCCATCTGGTTAGGGAGTTCCCTAGGCGTAAGAGAGGAGCGCCACCACAGACTTTTGCAGCCTCAGCGTGGTTCACAGGGGCAGCAGGCCATCGTTCCAGCCCCAGCTACCACCCTACCTACTAGGGGTAGGGATCAGGGTGACAGAGGCTGCCCTCGAGGGAGGGGTCATGCCAGGTTTTATGCTTTTCCTGATCGTGCCGCAGCTGTCGCCTCCGATTATGTTATCACAGGTATTATCTTGGTTAGTCACAAAGAGGCATCAGTTCTATTCGATCCTAGTTCTACTTTTTCATATGTGTCCTCTTATTTTGCTTCACATCTAGGTATGCCTCGGGATTCTTTGAGTGCCCCTGTTTATGTTTCTACTCCGGTGGGACATTCTTTGGTTATGGACCGTGTGTATCGATCGTGTTTGGTCACTATTTGTGGTTTTGAGACCTTAGCTGATCTTTTATTGCTCGGTATAGTTGATTTTGATATTATTTTGGGTATGAACTGGATGTCGCCCCACTATACTATTCTTGATTGTCACGCCAAAACTGTGACGATGGCTATGCCAGGCATTCCACGTATTGAGTGGAGTGGTACTCTATATCACACCCCTAGCCGTGTTATTTCCTTTCTCAAAGCTCAGCGTATGGTTAAGAAGGGGTGTGCTGCTTATCAAGCTTATGTGAGGGATGTCAGTGTTAACACTCTTTCTATTGATTCTTTCCCATTGGTACGTGATTTCTCTGATATATTTCCAGCTGATCTCTCGGGCATGCCACCCGATAGAGATATCAATTTTGGTATTGACTTATTGCCGGGCACTCAGCCCATTTCTATTCCTCCGTACCGCATGGCTCATCCTGAGCTGAAGGAGTTGAAGGATCAGTTACAGAAGTTGTTGGGTAAGGGTTTCATGCGACCCAGTGTTTCTCCTTGGGGGTGCTCCTATGTTCTTTGTGAAGAAGAAGGACGGTTCTATGCGTATGTGCATTGACTATCACCAGTTGAACAAAGTTACAGTGAAGAACCGGTATCCTTTGCCATGTATTGATGACTTATTTGATCAGTTACAGGGTGCACAGGTGTTCTCCAAGATTGAGTTACGCTTTAGTTATCATCAGCTGAAGATTCGGGAGCCAGATATCCCGAAGACTGCCTTCAGAACTCGGTATGGTCACTACGAGTTCCTCGTTATGTCTTTCGGGCTGACCAATGCCCCAGCAGCTTTTATGCATTTGATGCATAATGTATTCAGGCCATACCTTGACTCGTTCGTGATTGTTTTCATTGATGATATTTTGGTTTATTCCTAGAGTCGGGAAGAGCACGAGCAGCACCTGAGGATAGTGCTTCAAACTCTAAGGGAGAAGCAATTATATGCAAAGTTCTCTAAATGTGAGTTTTGGCTAAGTTCAGTGGAATTTCTAGGCCACGTGGTGTTGAGCGAGGGTATTCGTGTGGATCTGAGGAAGGTAGAGGTTGTGCAGAGTTAGCCCAAGCCTTTCTCAGCTACTGAGATCCGTAGTTTCCTTAGTTTGGTAGGTTATTACCATTGCTTTGTGGAGGGGTTCTCCTCGATCGCAGCACCTATGACCAGATTGACCCAGAAGGGTGCCCCTTTTCAGTGGATAGAGGAGTGTGAGGCGAGCTTCCAAAAGCTCAAGACAGCTTTGACTTCGGCCCCTATCTTGATGTTGCCTACAAGTTTGGGGTCCTATACGGTATATTGTGATGCCTCACGGGATGCACTCGGAGCAGTATTGATGCAGGATGGTAGGGTGATTGCCTACGCGTCCCGACAGCTGAAGGTGCATGAAAACAATTACCCTATCCACGATCTTGAGCTAGCTGCCATTGTTCACGCCTTGAAGACTTGACGTCATTATTTCTATAGGGTCCCTTGTGAGATTTAAACTGATCATCGGAGTTTGCAGCACTTGCTTAAGCAGAAGGACCTGAACATGCATCAGAGGAGGTGGTTGGAGTTGGTAAAGGACTATGATATTACTATTCCTTATAACCCGGGCAAGGACAATGTGGTTGCCGATGCCTTGAGTTGCCAGGCGGAGAGTTTGGAAAGTTTGGCATATCTAATAGCTTCGGAGAGACCTATGGCGATGGATGTTCAAGCTTTGGCCAGGCAGTTTGTTAGATTGGATCTTTCGGAGCCCAACCTGGTTCTGGCCTATGTGGTTTCTCGGTCTTCTATATTTGATCGCATTAGAGAGCGACAGTTTGATGACCTTTATTTGCTGGATCTTCAGAACAAGGTTCGGCGTGGTGATGCTCGAGATGTCACCATTGGGGATGCCGGAGTGATGAGGATGCAGGGGCGTATTTGTGTGCCCAATGTAGATGATCTTCGAGAGTTGATTCTAGCTGAAGCCCATAGCTCGCGGTATTCCATCCATCCAGGTGCCGCAAAAATGTATCAGGCTTTGAGGTAGCACTATTGGTAAAGGCAGATGAAGAAGGATATAGTTTACTATGTTTCTAGATGCCTCAACTGCTAGCAGGTGAAGTAAGAGCATCAGCGCCCGCGTGGGTTGTTGCAGCAGACTGAAATCCCGAGTGGAAGTGGGAGCGCATCACCATGGACTTTGTATCTGGACTTCCAGGGACTGTGAGGAAGTTTTATTCTTGCCACTGGTGGAGTTTGCTTATAACAACAGCTATCAGTCCAGCATTCAGATGGCACCGCACCCAATATGGTAGGAAGTGCAGGTCCCCAATGGGTTGGTTCTAGCGGGGCGAGGCTAGGTTGCTAGGTACTGAGATGGTCCAGGATGCAATGGACAAGGTCAAGGTGATTCAGGATAGACTCTGTACTGCTCAGTCTAGACAGAAAAGTTATGCGGACAAGAAGGTTCGCGATGTGGCATTTATGGTTGGCGAGCGGGTTCTACTTCATATCTCGCCCATGAAGGGCGTCATGAGGTTTGGAAAGAAAGGGAAGCTGAGTCCGGGATTCATTGGCCCTTTTGAGATTTTGAGGCGTGTTGGGGAGGTTGCTTATGAGATGGCTTTATCGCCCAGCCTAGCCAGAGTCTATCCAGTATTTCATGTCTCTATGCTCCGGAGATACCATGGTGACCCATCGCACGTGTTGGATTTCAGTTCTGTTCAGCTGGACAAGGATCTGTCTTATGTTGAGGAGCCAGTATCCATTTTGGACAGGCAAATCACAAAGCTGAGTTCAAAGAACATCGCTTCGGTGAAGGTCCAAAGGCAGGGTCAGCCGGCCGAGGAGGCGACTTGGCAGACCGAGCAAGCTATGCGCAGCCAGTACCCTCTTCTCTTCATCTACTTCAGGTATGTTCTCGATGCTTGTTCGAGGACGAACGAATGTTTAAGTGTGGGAAGATGTAACGACCTGGCCGGTCATTTTATAAATTTACGCCCGATTCCCCATTAACTGCTTTCCCTAAGTTCATTTCTGCTATTGTGGTTTGTCGAGACATTTGGTTCTAGAATTTGGAGTGTTTTGGGACACCTAGTCCCTAAATGAGAGCTTTATAGTTGAAAAATGGCCCGTATTCATAAAAGTGTTAAGATGACCTCGGAATGGAAATCTGATGGTTCCGGTAGCTCCGTAAGGTGATTTCGGGGTTGGGAGCATGTCCGAAATGTATTTTGGAGGTTCGTAGCTCATTTAGGCTTGAAATACCGAAGTTTACAATTTTTGGAAATCCGGTCGATAGGTGAGATTTTGATCCGACAGTCAAAATGGAATTACGACAGTTGCACTAGCTGTGTTAGTTGTTTTGGATATGTCTGCAAATTTTCAGATCATTCGGACATCGTTTGGTCGGGTTTTTGATAGCATGTAGGTTTCAGAAGCTTTGGTTTAAACTTAGGCTTGAATTTGCCATAATTTGATGATTCGTGTGTTTGAGGGTATTTTTTTGATAGGAACAAGTTCGTGTGATGATTTAGAGTGGACGTGTATTTTTGGTTGAGGTCCCGGGGGCCTAGGGATGTTTTTGGAAGGCGAAACGGAAGAAAATTTGAAATTGCAACAGGTCTCCTTCTGCCTTCTATTGTTTTCGATTCTGCGGAGCTTGGACCGCAGAAGCGAGTCCGCAGAAGCTGAGGAGGGAGCACAGGTGCGAAATATGAAAAGGGCAACTGAGTTCGCAGAAGCGAACATGTGATCTCTTAGGGGGGCCCACAGAAGTGGGCTGGCGCCCGCAGAAGCGATTGTGGTCGGCTGGTAACATTCCACAGAAGCGGACAAATTCCGCATAAGCGGTCATCACAGAAGCGATGGTGGACCACAGAAGCGGTCCTGGGCAAGTAAAGGAAAATCCGCAGAAGCGGCCGCTTCTCCGTAGAAGCGTTCTCGCGGAAGCGGGCCTGGGTTGCAGAAACGAAAAGCGACATGTGATTAATAAACAGTAAGGGTTCGAATTCCATAACATTTTCTCACATTTGGGTGTTCGAACTAGGAGAGTATTTTGGTGATTTTGAGGAGGAAATCAAGGGGAATCACCAGATTTGTGCCACTCGGAGTCGGATACAATGGCAAGGGAGTCATTTCTTAGCGGTTTTGTACCGGGATTGAGGTAAGTGACTTGTCTAACCTTGTGTGGGGGATTTTCTACCCTAGGATATATATGTGTTGATTTCAATGCCTTGTGCGCGAGGTGACGGGCGTGTACTTGCGCAAATTGTTGAATACCACTTTACTTGAACTGCTCAATCCGTGTTATCTTTGTTATTTAATTGGTTTAGTTGTGAGATTTATCCTCTGTTAGCTAGGGAAGCATGATTAGATAGGATTAACTGCCTAAATTCCTACTCGTCTTAATTGAATTCCCTGGAACATGTTGAGGCTAGATTAGTTGTTAGGTGTAGCAGTGTACTTCATATTTCTCTGTGTTTTCTCTTATTTGATTGTGTTTGCGTTCTGTGGACTGCAGGTTCAATTCCTGGAGATCCGGTGCTACTGAGTTAAAGGACTACGGGTTCAATTCCCGGTGATTCTAAGATACTAATATACGGACTGCGGGTTCAATTCTCGGAGATCCTGAGATACTGATATGCGGACTGCGGGTTCAATTCCTGAAGATCTTGAGATACTAATGTAAAGGACTACGGGTTCGATTCCCGGAGATCCTATGATACTGATATAAAGGACTGCGGGTTCGATTCCCGGAGATCTTGTGATACTGATATAAAGGACTGCGGGTTCAATTCCCGGAGATCCTGTGATACTGATATAAAGGTATGCGGGTTCAATTCCCGGAGATCTGATGCTCTGAGGTAAAGGCTTGCGGGTTTGATTCCCGAAGATCCTGAGTTGCTGAGTATAAAAGTGACCGCGGGTTCAATTCCCGGAGATCCTGGAATTTATTGATTTGTACTTATTGTGTTGTTTTTTCTTTGTTAGCTTAGTTGTAGACGGCTTGTAGTATTTATCTCGTTTGTTGTTATTTCAGACTTACTTCTATTTTGTACTGTTCGGTGTTATTATCATTATTTTTATTATTCTCGGTAGGGCCCTGACCTTCCTCGTCACTACTCCATCGAAGTTAGGCTTTGCACTTACTGAGTACCGCTGTGGTGTACTCATGCTACTCTTCTGCACACTTTTGTTATGCAGATCTAGGTCCATCTTATCAGACGCACTACAGGTGACTTAGGCGCATCTTCAGGTGACTCGAGGTATGAATCTGCTACGTCCGCATCTCCGGAGGGTCTTCTCCTATTCTTCCTGAGTGCTGTCAGTTATTCCTTTATATCGGTTGTATAGATACTATGGGTGTATAGAGATATAGTTATACTCTGTTAGTGTGTGTTGCCTGACAGTTTTCGGGTCTTGGTGGTTGTACTTTCTGGTATTTGGTAAAGTGTATGTGCCGAGCGGCACCTATTATATTTCTTCTATATCATTCCGCTGTTATCTTAACTTTTGTTCATAAAAGTTGTATATTCCGCACTGTTTTAGGCTTACCTAGTCGCGAAGACTGGGTTCCGTCATGACAGGTTCACGATTGGTGAACTAGGGTCGTGACATTATGGGTGAACGAGTTTTGGTCCGAGCCTTGAGTTTGGACCATATGGGCTCGGGGTCGGATTTTGGTATTTTTGGAAGAATGCTAGGGACCTCATTTTTAGGCTATGTGATTGTTTTTGAGTTTTATTGATATTGTTGAATTGATTATTCCAAGATATTGTTGTTTCGGAGTCAGATTGTAGAGGAAAGGTGGTATTGGACATTTGATTGCTATTCTTGGAACGAGGTAAGTGTTTGATCTACCTTTTGCATGAGGAAATATGATTAGAGTGTTATTAATTGCGAATTGCTAAATAATCGAGTAGGGTGTATAGGCATGGTGATGAGTATCTATACACCAGTGTCTAGCATGCTCGTGCGTCTTTGTTTGTGCTTATTTTGGTATATTTTGGGGCTCTTCCAGGCTAGATTAATTATTTCTACCTAATGTGAAGAGTATGAGGATTAATTGTGAATTGTGAATTCTTTGGAGCGTTGGCTTGAACAATAAAAATTCTATTGAGTAATAAATGAAAGAAATGGAAAGAGATATGATTAATCCCTTGCCGGAATGGGTTGAGTATATTGATTATCTCCCTTGTGAGAATGTGAAACTTGTTGTTATTGCTCCCTTGCCGGGATTTGACTATTTACTTGTGCTTTCCCTTGCCAAGATATCTATTACTTTTGTCTATCCCTTCGCCCCCATTGTTTGTGATTGCTGTTTGGGTAAGGTTGAGTGATAAAGCATAATGGGTGATTTCGTGCACGATTGTTTTGCTTATATTATGCACGAAGGAACATTCCGTGTTATGTTTTGATTATATTATGCATGAAGGAACATTCCCTGCCTTGTTTTGATTATTATGCACGAAGGAACATACCGTGCCATGTTTTGATTATATTATGCACGAAGGAACATCCCGTGTCGTGTTTTGATTATATTATGCACGAAGGAACATTCTGTGCCATGTTTTGATTATTAATGCACGAAGGGTCATTCTGTACCATGCCTTGATTATTAATGCATGAAGAGTATATAGATTATCTCCCTTGTGGGGATGTGAAACTTCTTGTTGTCACACCTCTTTTTTCTCCAACAACTGTAACGACCCGGCCGGTCGTTTTAGAAAATTACGCCCCAATCCCCAATTTAATTGTTCTCCTAAGTTCATTTCTGCTATTGTGGTTTGCCGGGAGAGTCGGTTCTGAAATTTGGAGTATTTTGGGACACTTAGTCCCTAAATGAGAACTTTAAAGTTAGAAAATGGTAGGTAGCCAGAACAGTGTTAAGACGACCTCGGAATGGAAATCTGATAGTTCCATTAGCTCCGTTAGGTGATTTCGGGGGTTGGGAGCGCGTTCGGAATGTATTTTGGAGGTCCGTAGCTCAATTAGGCTTGAAATGTCGAAGGTTGAAATTTTGGCGAATCCGAACGATAGGTGAGATTTTGATCCGGGGGTCGGAATGGAATTCCGACAATTTCTATAGCTTCTTTATGTGATTTTGGATATGTCCGCAAATTTTCAGGTCATTCGGACGTCGTTTGGTCGGGTTTTAGATCGGATGTGCAATTCGGAAAGTTTTAAGAAATTTAGGCTTGAATTCGATGTGAATTTTGGGTTTTGATGTTGTTAGATGAGTTTTTATGATTGGAATAAGTTCGTATCATGTTTTGAAGTGGGTTGGTGGTTTTCGTTGGGGTCCCGGTCTCGGGACGAATCCGGGGGTCCAATCGGGCTAATTCATGCATTTTGGAAATGCTGTTAACTGCTGGTGTCTGCTGCAGACGAATGCTCTATGCGATCGCAATGAGCTAATGCGATCGCATAGAAGGTTTCGAAGAGGCAGAGTATTTGTTCTATGCGATCGCGGGCATGGATATGCGATCGCGAGCATGGATATGCGATCGCATAGTTTTGGAAGGTTGTGCTCTACGATCGCGTACTGTCCCATGCGATCGCATAGTGTATAGAGAAGAGGGGTCCCAGGTCCAGCTTTTGTCCTATGCGATCGCGGAGCAGGGTATGCGATCGCATAGGTATATTTTTGGTGAGCATTGCGATCGCATTGAGGACTATGCTATCGCAAAGAGTAGTTTGGCGAGGGTCAAAATTTGTTCTATGCGATCGCAACAGGTATTCATGCGATCACATAGAGTAAAAATGTCTGGCAGTGACTTTAAGTCCAGAATATTTCAGCCGCGACCCCATAAGCAAAAAACGCCATTTTTGAGCTCCAAGAGAGGGAATTGAAGGGGAAACACTGGGATATCATCGGGAAATCATCGGGGGTAAGTTTCTTGACCTTATTTCGTTGGTTTATCATGAAATCCATGATTATTTCACTGAAAATGGAAGATTAAAGGTGGGTTTGAGCCCTAGGCCTAAATTTTAGAAAACCTTTGATTTGAATGGGAAAACAGAGTCCGATTTAGATAAATTCTATATGCACGGACTCGTATTGAGATAAAGAACCCGAATATATAATTTTTGTGATTTTTCAATAAGCGTATAGAAAGTCGGGTTTTGGCAACTTGTGGATTTTGGTGTATTTTGAGTTATTTTGATTGGGTAATGCCCAATTGGCCTATTTTGATGTGATTCTATTGATTTTTATCAGATACTACACCTGTGGAGGCCGACATTCGCGGCAAGAGAGTTATTTCTTAGCGGTTTTGTACCGGAGTCGAGGTAAGTGGCTTGTCTAACCTCGTGCGGGGGAATTTTCACCCCTAGGATATTATGTGATAGTTTAAATGCCTTGTACGCGAGGTGACGGGCGTGTACATGCGCTGGTTGTTGAACATATACTTTATTTAAAATGTTCGATGAGTGATATTCCTGTCTTTAGTTGTTAATTTGATATTTTACCCGGTAGTAGTTAGAAAAGCACGATTAGGTAGTACTTAACTGTTTAGTTGCCTAATTGTCTTATTTGAACTTCTTGATAATTATTGCCACTATTTTTCGGTGAAGTTATAGTTAAGCATAATTTATTCTCTCTATGTATTCCTTTATTTGTTGTGCTTGTGGACTGCGGGTTCAATTCCCGGATCCCTAGGGCTGTGGGTTCGATTCCCAGAGACCCGGAGTGATATTGGTAGGGACTGCGGGTTCTATTCCCGAGATCCTGAGTTATTGGTAGGGACTGCGGGTTCGATTCCCGAGATCCTAAGTTATTGGTAGGGACTGCGGGTTCGATTCGCGATATCCTGAGTTATTGGTAAGGACTGCGGGTTCAATTCCCGAGATCTTGAGTTATTGGTAGGGACTGCGAGTTCGATTCCCGAAGATCCTGAGTTATTGATTATTTATTGAGACATGGGCTGCGGGTTCGATTCGCGGAGACCCAGAGGTACCGTCAAGGGGACTGTGGGTTCGATTCCCACAAGTCCTGGACTTGTTTTATTGAGTTGGCTATTTGTTGTTAGCTTAATTGTAGACGATTGCAGTAATCATCTTGTTGTTGTTATTTCGGAAATTATTATCATTTAAACTGCTTATTATTGTTATTATCATTATATTATTGTTTCTCAGTAGGGCCCTGACCTTCCTCGTCACTACTCCATCGAGGTTAGGCTTGGCACTTACTGAGTACCGCCGTGGTGCACTCATGATACTCTTCTGCGTACTTTTATTGTGCAGATCCAGGTACATCAGAGCAGGCTCGTGCTAGGTGATTCCGCAGCTTTCTGGGAGACCTCGAGGTATGATCTGCTATGTCCGCGGATCCGGAGGCTTTCCTTCTATTCTAGTAGTACTAGTTGGCATTTTTCCTTCATTTCGTTGATAGATACTCTTTACACATAGAGCCACAGTTGTATATTCTCTTTTAGTCTGTGTTACCGTGGGATTCCGGATCTTGGTAGCGTTTTATTCATTTTGTTGACGGATGTATGTGCCAAGCGGCACGGATTACATATCTTTTTATGCTATTTTTCTGCTATTTCTTATTTAAGTGTTCATAGCTTGTATATTCCGCAACGTGTTAGGCTTACCTAGTCGTGGGGACTGGGTGCCATCACGACATGTTCATGATTGGTGAACTAGGGTCGTGACAAGTTGGTATCGGAGCTCTAGGTTCGTAGGAGTCACGGGACATAGACCGGTTACTTAGATTCTCGCTGATCGATACGGAGACGTCTGTATTTATCTACGAGGGGCTATGTAGCTGTTTAGGAAACTCTTCATTTCTTTTGGATTCCTTGTCGTGCGACATTTTTGGCATCAAAATCTAAACTATTGCTTTCTATTCTCTCACAGATGGTGAGGACACGAGCTACTCGCGACGATCAGGTACCCGCGCCCCCTGTTGCCGCCGTCAGAGGCCGGGGCCGAGGTAGAGGACGAGGACGCGCCCGAGGTGCAGCCACAGCACCCGCGCGCGCTGCCGCTGAGGTGCCATAGGTAGACCAGGTTGGAGCGCCGGCACCTGGTACACCGACTACAACTGCTACTACTCCAGTACTACAGGAGACCATGGCCCAGTTCATGAGTATGTATACCACTTTAGCTCAGGCAGGACTGCTTCCTCTCGTCGCAGCTACATCCCAGGCCGGGGGAGGGGCCCAGACTCCCGCAGCCGTTACACCTGAGCAGTGTGTGCCAGTAGGACAGGTTCCAGAGGTTTTGGTTATGCCTCCTGCCGCTCCAGCACAGCCCGGAGGTAGACCAGCTGCCTCTGAGGACGAATAACGTAGATTGGAGAGGTTCAAGAAATATGACCATCCAGTGTTCAGTGGGTTGGCTTCAGATGATGCATTGGGTTTTCTAGAGAAGTTTCATCATATTCTTTGTACTATGGGGATTGTGGAGACCAGCGGGGTTTCCTTCACTGCTTTTCAGTTTCGCGGGGCCGCTTATGACTGGGGGCGCACGTATGAGTTGGATAGTCCAGGAGGAGTCTGCTTCATTGACTTGGACGCAGTTTTCAGATCTGTTTTTGAGGGAGTTTGTTCCACAGAGCCTTAGGGATTCTTGGCGCTTGGAGTTTGAGCGGTTGCGACAGGGCTCCATGTCGGTATCGGAGTATGCTATCAGTTTCACCCGTCTAGCCAGGCATGCACCGGCTTTGGTAGCCACGGTTCGGGAGAGAGTGCGGAGATTTATTGAGGGCCTTGTTCCGCCTATCCGATCCAGCATGGCCAGAGAGCTGGAGACAGATATATCTTATCAGCAGACAGTTAGCATTGCCAAGAGGAGGATCGAGAGTATGCTCCCTAGAGAGCGAGGAGAGAGGGAGGCCAAGAGGTCTCGTGAGTCGGGCCATTTCTCTAGTGCCCGCACTTCAGCAGCCGGTCGTATTGGCAGGAGTTATTCCGATCATCCAGTTCATTCAGAATTGCCAGCAGCCGGTAGTACTCCAGCTCTTCCAGCACCTCAGGAGCCTTATTATACTCCCCCAGTTTCCAGTGCGCCTCTTGCGCGGTGTATCTCCAGGGGTCAGACCAGCGGGGGCGAGACCGGTCAGTCACAGCCACCGCGTCCTGCCAGCACTTTTTTTTTAGTGCGGAGATACTCGCCATCTGGTTAGGGAGTGCCCCAGGCGTAGGTGAGGAGCACCTTCACAGACTTCAAAGCTTCAGCGTGGTTTACAGGGTCAGCAGGCCAACATTCCAGCCCAGTTGCCACACCACCTGCCCAGTCAGCCAGGTGCGGGGATCAGGGTTCCAGAGGCAGCCCTCGAGAGAGGTATCAGACTAGATTGTATGCTATTCCTGATCGCGCTGCAGCTGTTGCCTCTGATTCTATTATCACGGGTATTATTTTGGTTAGTCACAGTGAGGCATCGGTTCTATTCGATCCTGGTTCCACCTTTTCATATGTGTCCTCTTATTTTGCATCATATCTGGGTATTCCTTGGGATTCTTTGAGTGCCCCCATTTATGTTTCTACTCTGGTGGGATAATCTTTGTTTGTGGACCTTGTGTATCGGTCGTGTTTGGTCACTATTTGTGGTTTTGAGACTAGAGCGGATCTATTGTTGCTCGGGATGGTCGATTTTGATATAATTTCGGGCATGGACTGGTTGTCGCCCCATTATGCTATTCTTGATTGTCACGCCAAGATCATGACGCTGGCTATGTTAGGCATTCCACGTATTGAGTGGAGTGGTAGTCGAGATCACAACCCCAGCCGTGTTATTTCTTTTCTCAGAGCTCGGCGTATGGTTGAGAAGGGGTGTGTTGCTTATCTAGCCTATGTGCGGGACGTCAGTATTGACACTCCCTTTATTGATTCTATTCTTGTGGTACGTGACTTTGTTGATGTATTTCCAGCTGATCTCCCGGGCATGCCGCCCGACAGAGATATTGACTTTGCTATTGACTTGTTGCCGGGCACTCAGCCCATTTCTATTCCACCGTACCGTATGGCTCCTCCCGAGTTGAAGGAGTTGAAGGATCAATTACAGGAGTTATTGGGCAAGGGTTTTATTCGACCCAGTGTTTCGCCTTGGGGTGCTCCTGTATTGTTTGTGAAGAAAAAGGACGGTTCTATGCGTATGTGTATTGACTATCGTCGGCTGAACAAGGTTACAGTGAAGAACCGGTATCCTTTGCCCCGTATTGATGATTTATTTGACCAGCTACAGGGCGCACAGGTGTTTTCTAAGATTGATTTGCGCTCTGGGTATCACCAGCTGAAGATTCGGGAGCCAGATATCCCGAAGACTGCCTTCAGGACCCGGTATGGTCACTATGAGTTCCTCGTGATGTCTTTTGGGTCGACTAATGCCCCAGCAGCATTTATGCATTTGATGCACAGTGTGTTCAGGCCTTATCTGGACTCGTTCGTGATTGTCTTCATTGATGATATTCTAGTATATTCCGGAGCCGGGAAGAGCACGAGCAGCATTTGAGGATAGTGCTTCAGATTCTGAGGGAGAAGCAGCTTTATGCCAAGTTCTCTAAATGTGAATTCCGGTTGAGTTCAGTGGCATTTTTGGGCCACGTGGTGTCGAGTGATGGTATTCGAGTAGATCCGAGGAAGGTGGAGGTCGTGCAGAGTTGGCCCAGACCCTCCTCCGCTACTGAGATTCGCGGTTTCCTTGGTTTGGCGGGCTATTACCGTCGTTTCGTAGAGGGGTTCTCTTCGATTGCAGCACCTATGACTAGATTGACCCAAAAGGGTGCCCCTTTTCAGTGGACAGACGAGTGTGAGGCGAGCTTTCAGAAGCTCAAGACAGCTTTGACTTCGGCCCCTATATTGATGTTGCCTACGGGTTCGGGGTCCTATACTGTATATTGTGATGCCTCACGAGTTGGACTCGGTGCGGTATTGATGCAGGACGGTAGGGTGATTGCCTACGCGTCGAGACAGCTGAAGGTGCATGAGAAGAATTACCCTGTTCATGATTTGGAGCTAGTTGCCATTGTTCACGCCTTGAAGATTTGGCGTCATTATTTATATGGGGTTCCTTGTGAGATCTACACTGATCACCGGAGCTTGCAGCACTTGCTTAAGCAGAAGGACCTGAACATGCGTCAGAGGAGATGGTTGGAGCTGCTGAAGGACTATGATATTACTATTCTCTATCATCCGGGTAAGGCTAATGTAGTTGCCGATGCCTTGAGTCGTCGGGCAGAGAGTTTGGGGAGTTTGGCATATCTACCAGCTTCGGAGAGGCCTATGGCGATGGATGTTCAGGCTTTGGCCAGGCAGTTTGTTAGACTGGATCTTTCGGAGCCCAGTCGGGTTCTAGCTTGTGTGGTTTCTCGGTCTTCTCTATTTGATCGCATCAGGGAGCGTCAGTTCGACGACCCTCATTTGCTTGTCCTTCAGGATAGAGTTCGGCGTGGTGATGCTCGAGATGTTACCATTAGGGGATGATGGAGTTATGAGGATGCAGGGGCGTATTTGCGTGCTCGATGTAGATGATCTTCGAGAACTGATTCTAGCAGAGGCCCATAGCTCGCGGTATTCCATCCATCCGGGTGCCGCGAAGATGTATCGAGACTTGAGGCAACATTACTGGTGGAGGCGGATGAAGAGGGATATAGTTTATTATGTTTCTAGATGCCTCAACTGCCAGTAGGTGAAGTACAAGCATCAGCGTCCGGGTGGGTTAATACAGCAGATTGAGATTCCAGAGTGGAAATGGGAGCGCATCACCATGGACTTTGTATCTGGGCTTCCACGGACTGTTAGGAAGTTTGATTCATTTGGGTTATTGTGGATCGGCTGACCAAGTCCGCCCATTTCATACCGGTGAGCACTACTTATTCATCAGAACGACTGGCGGAGATCTATATCAGGGAGATAGTTCGGCTGCATGGTATTCCAGTTTCCATCATTTCGGATAGAGGCACTCGGTTCACTTCACGGTTCTGGAGAGCCGTACAGCAGGAGTTAGGTACTCGGGTGGAGCTGAGCACAGCATTTCACCCCCAGACTGATGGGCAGTCCGAGCGCACTATTCGGATTTTGGAGGATATGCTCCGTGCGTGCGTGATTGAGTTTGGAGGTTCATGGGATCACTTCTTGCCACTGGCGGAGTTTGCTTATAACAACAGCTACCAGTCTAGTATTCGGATGGCACCGTATGAGGCCCTATATGGTAGGAGGTGCAGGTCTCCCGTGGGTTGGTTCGAGCCCGGCGAGGCCAGGCTGCTAGGTACTGATATGGTTCAGGATGCAATGGACAAGGTCAAGGTGATCCATGACAGACTTCGTGCAGCCCAGTCTAGACAAAAGGGTTATGCGGACAAGTAAGTTCGCGATGTGGCTTTTATGGTTGGTGAGCGGGTTTTGCTTCGAGTCTCACCCATGAAGGGCGTTATAAGGTTTGGGAAGAAAGGAAAACTGATTCCTAGGTTTATTGGCCCTTTTGAGATTTTGAGGCGTGTTGGGGAGGTTGCTTATGAGTTGGCCTTACCTCCCAGTCTAGCCGGAGTTCATCCCGTATTTCATGTCTCCATGCTCCGGAGATATCATGGTGACCTGTCGCATGTGTTGGATTTCACTTCTGTTCAGCTAGACGAGGATCTGTCTTATGTTGAGGAGCCAGTAGCCATTCTAGACAGGCAGGTCAGAAAGCTAAGGTCAAAGAACATCGCTTCGGTAAAGGTTCGGTGGCGGGGCCAGCCGGTCGAGGAGGCGACTTGGGAGACCGAGCAGGATATGCGCAGCCAGTACCCTCATCTTTTCACTACCCCAGGTATGTTTCTATGCTCGTTCGAGGACGAACAGTGTTATCAAGACAGTGATACTGTAACGACCCGGTCAGTCGTTTTAGAAAATTACGCCCCAATCGCCAATTTAACTGTTCTCCTAAGTTCATTTCTTCTATTGTGGTTTGTCGGGAGAGTCGGTTCCGAAATTTGGAGTATTTTGGGACACTTAGTCCCTAAATGAGAACTTTAAAGTTAGAAAATGGTCCGTAGCTGGAACAGTGTTAAGACGATCTCGGAACGGAAATTCGATGGTTTCATTAGCTCCGTTAGGTGATTTTGGGGTTGGGAGCGCGTTCGGAATGTATTTTGGAGGTCCGTAGCTCAATTAGGCTTGAAATGCCGAAGGTTGAAATTTTGGCGAATCCGAACGATAGGTGAGATTTTGATCCGGGGGTCGGAATGGAATTCCGACAATTTCTGTAGCTTCGTTATGTGATTTTGGATATGTCCACAAATTTTCAGGTCATTCGGACGTCGTTTGGTCGGGTTTTAGATCGAATGTGCAATTCGGAAAGTTTTAAGAAATTTAGGCTTGAATTCGATGTGAATTATGGGTTTTGATGTTGTTAGATGAGTTTTTATGATTGGAATAAGTTCGTATCATGTTTTGAAGTAGGTTGGTGGTTTTCGTTGGGGTCTCGGGACGAATCCGGGGGTCCAATCGGGCTAATTCATGCATTTTGGAAATGCTGTTAACTGCTGGTGTGTGCTGCAGACGAATGCTCTATGCGATCGCTATGGGCTAATGTGATCGCATAGAAGGTTTCGAAGAGGCCGAGTATTTGTTCTATGCGATTGCTGGCATGGATATGCGATCGCATAGTTTTGGAAGGTTGTGCTCTGCGATCTAACTAATATGAACAAGGAAGAACAAAAGAAAAAATTAAGAAGTTAATCTACTAGGAATCAACTACAATAAACAAAATTAAACTAATAATTTAAATGTAGATGAATTGTTATCAGGGATTAATGATGATAAAAATCTTACACAAAATATACGGGTGAACAGTAAAATGGCTCTCAGATGAATAGATTGTGAAAAGGTTAAATGAGGCCCAAATCTCCTATTTATAGAAAACTGTAGGCCCGTGGATTACCTACCTATGCAGCCACACAAAAAAGTCACGCGGACCACGCAGGGTTTTTCAACCTTTGAAAATTGGCACAGCTCATGCGGACCACACTGTTTTGGTGTGTGGCCGCGTGGAAAACTTCAGAGACCCCTTTTCACTTGGAAAATTCCACACGGACCGCACTTTTTTGGTGTGCGGACGCGTGGATAACTTCAGAGACTTATCATATTTTGCATTATTCAGCGCGGACCGCATAGTAAAGTCACGTGGCCGCGCTGGTCTTCTGTGTTTCATCCTTCAGCATTTCAATCCCACGGGGACAACACTATTTTGGTGTGCGGCCGCGTGGTTACTGTTCAGAGACTCTTCATTTTTCACTTATGCCCTGCACTGATTCAACATTATCCCTACAATACTTCACAAACCATTAGCTCAAAAATCCTACTCTACAAAGGAAAAATAAATAAATTCAAAAGGCATGGGTTGCCTCCCAAGAAGCGCCTAATTTAATGTCGCGACACGATGCGGGTTACCATCATTTTACTTCAAGTGAATAAGTGCCACCATGTAGCTATCATCAACCTTGCCCAAGTAATGCTTCACTCGATACCCATTAACCTGGAATACTTCACCATTTTTATTCTTGAGATCAAGGGTACCGAAAGGAGTTACAAAAACCTCTTCAAAAAAACCACTCCATTTGGATTTTAGCTTCCCCGGAAATAACCTTACCCTTGAGTTGTAAAGAAGGACCATATTACCAACCTTGAATTCTTTACCCCGAGCATACTTATCATATAGGTACTTCATCTTGTCCTTGTACAAGGAAGAGCTGGAGTAAGCATGAGAATGAAATTTATCAAGCTCATTCAATTGTTCGACTCGGAGGTTAGCCGCAACATCCCATTACAACTTTAACTTTTTTAAAGCCACACTGCCTTATGCTCTAGTTCCACCGGGAGATGACAAGCCTTACCATACACCAATCGATATGGAGACATACCAATTGGAGTCTTGTATGTCGTCCTATAAGCCAAAGAGCATAGTCCAACTTTTTTGACCAATCGGTCCTATTCGAATTCACTGTTTTGGGCAAAATACTCTTAATTTCCCTGTTAGAAACCTCCACTTAGCCTCTTGCTTTTGGATGGTATGGGATAGTAACCTTGTTGTTAACTCCATATTTGGTAAGCAAAGAGTCAAATGCCTTGTTACAAAAATGGGACCCCCCATCACTAATCATAGCACGAGGGGTTCCAAACGTAGTGGACATATGCTTCTTCAAGAATGCCACGATACTTCGGGCTTCATTGTCGGGAAGAGCCACGGCTTCAACCAACTTGGAGACATAATCTACCGCCACGAGAATGTACGTGTTCCCACAAGAGCTAACAAATGGGACCATGAAGTCAATACCACACACATCAAAAATATCAACCTCTAAAATGGTGTTAAGAGGCATCTCATCCTTTTTAGAAATCCCGCCTGCCCGTTGACATGCATCACACTTATTAACAAAATAACTTGCATCTTGAAACAAAGTCGGCCAATAAAACCCACAACTTAAAACTTTTGATGTCGTTCTCTCCCCCATGATGACCACCATAAGGAGAAGAGTGGCAAGCTTCCAATATGCTCAATTGTTCTTCTTTCGGGAGACAACGACGAATCATACAATCGGTGCAAATTTTGAACAAATAGGGCTAGTCCCAATAGTAATCCAAACTATCCCGCTTAAGCTTCTTCCTTTGGTTAGAAGATAGCTCTTACGGGATGATACTAGTCGCAAGATAATTGGCTACATCGGCAAACCATGGCATAACATACATAGACAACGCAAGGAGTTGTTCATCTGGAAAAGCATCATTAATCTCAATACCATTTCTTGGTCTTCCTTCCTCCTCAAGCCTGGACAAGTGATCTGCAACTTGATTTTAGCTCCCTTTTCTATCAATAATCTCAATATCAAATTCTTGCAAGAATAATACCCATCTCATCAGTCTCGCCTTTGAGTCTTTCTTTGTCATCACCTAAGGGCCGCATGATCGGTATGAATAATCACCTTGGCCCCCATAAGGTATGGACGAAACTTTTCCATGGAATACACAATAGCTAGCAACTCCTTCTCGGTGACTGTATAGTTCTTTTGAGCCTCATTCATCAGCTTGCTTGCGTAGTACACCGGATGGAACATCTTGTTAATTCTTTGGCCAAGCACCATACCAACCGCTACATCACTAGCGTCACACATTAACTCAAAAGGTAAATCCCAATTTGGTGCGGTGATAATGGGAGTGGTAGTCAACTTATGTTTCAACAATTCAAACGACTCCATACACTTCTCATCAAACACAAACTTCACATCCTTCTCCAATAGCTTGCACAACGGGTTCACAACCTTTGAAAAATCCTTGATGAAATGCTGGTAGAATCCGGCGCGGCCTAAGAAACTCCTCACCACGATGGGGGGAGGAAGCCTTGAGATGACCTCTATCTTCGCTTTGTCAACTTGAATGCCATTCTTTGAAATCTTGTGCCCCAAAACAATTCTGCCTTGCACCATGAAGTGACATTTCTCCCAGTTTAGTACAAGATTGGTCTCCTCACATCATTTCAGCACACTATCCATGTTCCCTAAGCATTCATCAAATGAGTCCCCCACCACGCTAAAATCTTCCATGAACACCTCCAGAATGTCCTCCACCATGTCGGTGAAGATTGCCATCATGCATCTTTGGAAGGTCGCCGAAGCATTATAAAGTCCAAACGGCATCCTTGAGAAAGCGAATATGCCATATGGACAAGTAAATGTTGTCTTTTCTTGATCCTCCACGGCAATGAGAAATTGGTTATACCCCGAATAGCCATCAAGGAAGCAATAATAAGCCCGTACCTCTAAACGATCAAGCATTTGGTCCAAAAATGGTAGAGGGAAATGATCTTTCCTAGTGACCTTGTTGAGCTTTCTATAATCCATGCACACTCTCCAACCCATGACCGTGTGGGTCGGAATCAATTTATTGTTTTCATTTGTGACCACCGTGATGCCACCCTTTTTTGGAACACATTGGACCGGGGAGGTCCATGAACTATCTGATATTGGGTAGAATACACCGGTATCCAACCACTTGATAACCTCCTCCTTGACCACCTCTTGCATTACTTCATTTAATCTTCTTTGGACGGTCTTGCATCATCCTCCAAAATGATCTTGTGCATGCAAAAGGCGGGGCTTATGCCCCGAGTATCCACCAAGGTCCATCCAATCACCCACTTACGAGTTTGTAAAACTGCCAAAATGGCGTCCACCTACAAGTTAGTGAAGCAAGACGAAAGAATAACAGGAAAAGTTAAATTGGGACCCAAGTACTCATACCTGAGGTGAAGAGGAAGTGGTTTCAACTCCAACACCGGCGGCTCCTCAATAGATGGATTTGTTGGAGGGATCTTGCGATTCTCAAGGTCCAATGACAACTTTCTTGGCTCATAAGATTACGAGCTCATACCATGCAAAGCACTTGCACATTCAATTCTCCTGGCATCATCATTAGCTTCCATGTTCAAAAGCACTGCTTCAAGTAGATCTTCAACGTTGATCATTGTGCTTGTGTCATCCACTATCACCGCTGTGATATTGTCGACAAACGAGCAAACTTCGGTACTACCTTTTCATCACCAACCCGGAAAGTCAACTCTCTCGCCGCGACGTCAACCAAAGCTTTCCCAGTCACTAAGAAAGGCCTTCCAAGAATAATTGGGACTTCAAAGTCCACCTCACACTAATGAATCACGAAGTCGGCCGGCAAAATGAATTTTCAACTCGAACAAGCATGTCGTCGATGATACCCAAAAGCCGCTTCATAGACCTATCCGCCATTTGTAGCCGCATTGATGTCGGGCGAGGTTTCCCAATCCCCAAGGTTTTGAACACTGAATATGGCATTAGATTGTTTCTTTCCCCCAAATCACATAGGGCTTTTGCAAAATTGGCGCTTTCAATAGTGCATGTGATGGTGAATGCTCCGAGATCCTCAAGCCGTGGAGCCATGGATTGTACTATTGCTCTAACTTGATGTGTCATTTTGATCATTTCACACGCCATCGATCTCTTCTTTGTGACCAAATCCTTCATGAATTTTGCATACCCTGGCATTTGCTCGAGCGCCTCCACCAAGGGCACATTTATGGTCAAGCTCTTCATCATGTCAATGAATTTTTTAAATTGGTTATCACTTTTTTCTTTTGCCAAACACTAATGGTAAGGCAGAGGAGGCCTAGGCAAGGGTGCCTTGGCCTTTTTCACTTCCGGCTCGGGCATATCTATAACATGTTCCCTAGACGGGTTCACGTTCTCTTGAGTCTCCTCCTCAATTTCTTGAATGTCAATTCTCACCTCATCTCTTGCACTTGTCTCCACAACATCATCAACCCCTGTAGGCATGTCAAAACTAGGCAACTCATCTTCCTCCACTATGGCTTGATTCTCTCTTGAGGCATTCACATCACTGCCTCGTCCACTCCTTGTGGTCTCCGCCATTACGTGGTTGTTTTTCCCACCCTTAGGATTCACCACCGTGTCACTAGATAGTGCACCCTTTGGGCGAGTATTTAGGCATTGTGAAATTTGTCCAAGTTGCACTTCCAAGTTGCGGATTGAAGTATTATGTGAAGCTAATTGC
>JASVEL010004732.1:0-38671 GCA_032618575.1 Nicotiana noctiflora | reverse complement strand
TATTCTCAATGATTTTGAACAGATTCGGCTTCCGAGGTGGTTGAATTGCGAGGCAAGCGCAAGGCGGACTAAGGCTTCTACCGGATCGAGGTGAGTGGTGATAGTAAATAATGTACTGAGGGTTTGAAACCTCGTACTAGCACTTTACAATGCTATGATGAGATGAGACACACATCTTGTGACGGGCGTGGTGACATTGTGATTGGGGAATTGGACTTGTTCCTTTCCGACTAATAGTGTATTGAGTATTATGGATGTGAATGAGATTATTACTGTGTAATTGGGGCTAGAAGCCATGTTCGGGGCCTTGTGCCGATCTGTAGAGCATTAGGGAACCTGTAGAGCTAGGTGACCCCTATATTATGTTGGAAACTTACACTCAGCCGTAATGTAAGCTGTATTGCATATCGTGGGCCAGTACTAGATGTGTACTCTGAGAGAGACTGCGTAGGGTGAAGATTCCCCGATTTAGCTGAGTGGGCCTGAAAGGCCAAGTCTATACTGACTGGGACAGGGTCGAAGACCCATTATGAGGTATTATATATATATATACCTACATTGGATCGGACTGCACACCGCAGTGATATATATATGGATCGGACTGCACGCCGAGTAATATACACGTGGGACGGACTGCACGTCGCAGTACTATTGCGCTTGGGTTGTAGGAGCCCCTTCGGAGTCTAAGTTTGCACACATTCTCAGTGGGCGCTGGAGTATATTATGGGATCGGGCTGCACGCCGCAGCAGTATAATTATATATCTATATATACATTGGATCGGACTGCATGCCGCAGTAATATATGTGTGGATCGGGCTGCACGCCACACCATCATAGCGCTTGGGCCCAGGGAGCCCCTCCGAAGTCTGTATACACCCCTAGTGAGCGCCGTCGATGTTAAATGGAGCGGGCTGCACGCCGCAACATTATACTTATACATATCCATATATGTACCTATATACTTATACATTATAGACATATGTATACACTTATATACGTTGGGTTGGCCGTACACCGTAGCGGTATGAGTGAGGATTAGGTCAGTGTGGGACCTTGTTGAGATAGATGTGGACTGGAGATGAGGGTATTCACCGTAATGATGACTTACCTGTGAGGTTGCCCTTAGAACTGTTTAGTGATAGTACCGGTGTTCTTATTTTTAGTTATTGTTTACTATTATTACTCACTGAGTTGAAATATACTCACCCCACTCCCCTGCACTTTTTGTGCAGATTCACAGGTGCCAGAGAACAGTTGAGTTGTCGCTGATGCTTATTCATCTCTATCATGCGGAGACTACGAGGTAGCTGCCGACGTCCGCAGAACCTGTTTTCTCCTTCTTTATCATTTGTTGTCTTCATTTTGCCTAGACTTGTTTGTATAGGCTATTTTATCTGTAGAGGCTCAGACTTGTGACACCACGATTTGGTTGGGACTGCATTTTGTATGCTTCTACTTCCATGTTTATCATTTTGATATGAAAACATGTTTTTTTAAGTTTAATTGATCATCTGTAATTAATAATTGGTTGGTTTAATGGATAACATGGCCGGGCTTGCCTAGCATTGTGTTGGGCGCCATGATGACCGGGGTTTGGGCCGTGACAACGGAGTTCCTTAAAGCCATTGCTAAGCTGGCATCATTGCAAAGAAGAATACAAGGTGATGTGATCCATTATTAAATAAGTACAAGTATGGTATGTATAATGGTTTATTTGAATTCTTGGCCTTTCTAGGACACCTAAGGTATGTTTGAAGGTAATGAACTATACTCTAATTTCTTATGTTGATGAATTTATAATGGTTAAGGATGATGGTCTTTTGATGCATGTCAATTCATTAATAGTAATATCTAAGTTCAAGTGCAAGAGTAATTTGCTTCTTTTTGAACTTTGTTCGACGTGGATGATTATGAATTCCAACTTGGTAGAACGAGGCTTGCGAATGATTTAAATTTTTCTTCTTCTCTTATTCAAGTGTCTAGTGAGCTTTCATATGATAAATTGCAAGAGATTTATTCTTCAAGCCATGTTGATTGTGAGCTTGTACAATTGTTTGCTACAAGTAAAGAGGATATGCATGATTATTGTGACGCTTGTGATCAAGTACTCTTTCATAAACCCATGCATGACTCTTTGTGTAATAGCTTGAGTAATTATTTAGGATCCATTGATGTTACGAATATTATTGGGGAAAGTTGTAATCATGAGTTTGAATGTATTGAAACTTTTATTTTGGGAATTATGGGTTCTTCTAACCTTCTTCAAGATTTATGTGCTTCTTTGAATAGCTTATATGTTGAAGAATCTATGGAATTTGTAATTGATACTTGGCTATATTATAAATGTGTCTTATTTGATACATGCTGCAGAGATACTTGTTTTAATTGGACACATGATCAATCTTTACTAATTTCATTGTCATGCACATTTTTTGACTACCTTAAGAGAGGTATTTGTGGGACAAATCAAAGTAGGTATAAATTTTATTGGGATGATGATGTCCATATGCTGTATAAAGGAGTATTCACACCTACTAGGCTTAATTGGGTTAAGTGGACACATGGTCACTATCTTGTTTTATTCTTAGCATTTTTTAGTGGATTCCATTTTTAGTGCCTCTCTTTGTTTTCTTGCAAGGTCGAAATTCGAGGACGAATTTTCTTCAAGAAGAGGGGAATGATAGCATCCTAGGAAGCTCATATCTATTTAAGGATATTTATGAAGCTTAGGAATCGCAAAAAGGGCCTTTAATAATATCTCAAGTTAAAAAGTTACAAAACAAGGTCATTTGACCAATTTTGCACCTAAATGTGCTCAAAACTTGCAGCCCATGAAGTCCTACATAAAACCATATTTTAATAGCATAAAAAGGACTTACTTTATGTCCAAGAAAGGTATAATAGGCGTGCCAGATATTGAGTGCAAGTTGGTGCCAAGTTGCTTGCAAATTATAAATACAAGATTTTCAAGATTTCCAAGATTTTCAAGATTCTATCCAAGCTTGGTTTGAGACTTATTTCCATATATTATGGGACTATATTTATTGCTTTCCTAGTTAGTTAAGGTTAATATTTTCCTTGTCCTAAGATTGGTAGAATTACTTTCCAAGATTGACTTGGTTTTTGTTTCCTAGAGTTTTACCTTTTCCTATTTTAGTTGGACTTGTTGTCCAAAGTAGTTTTGTCACGACCCAAACTGGAGGACCATGACTAGCACCCGACCATACTTGCCGAGCACCAACATACATTTTATCTAACCTTCTTTATTATCATATAGGGCTGACGAGAGCAATATAAATGGTAGACATGGATCATGGACAACCAACAATAAAATATGATGGCATGAACCTACATAACATGGGATGACCAGACAATCATGAAACTATATACATATGGTACAAGCTACCACGCTAAAATGACAGACTATACAACAAAAACCAGCCGACAAGGCATACCAAACTATACATGAGTCAAAACTTGTCTATGAGCCTCTAAAGGAACTTAAGTGCTGCAACATAGCCGGAACATGGCCCCGACATACCCATAATGTCTATAACAAAAATGCATACCAAGACCAAGGCAAGTCCGGAGAAGGGATCTCGCCAATCACCGCTGAACTGGACAACCTACTGTGATGGGTAGCTGCACCTGCCTGTCTATCAGGACCTGCAGCACGACATGCAGCGTCTAGAAACAAAAGGACGTCAGTACGAATAAAGTACTGAGTATGTAAGGTAGAGAACCATAAATACGAACAGTAATGTAAGCAGGGATAGAGAATATACAATCTGTAAGATCTAAGTACCTCTGAGGGCTACTGACATAAAATGCATGATAAATATGTATAAATACATAATCTTTTAAAACATACGCCTCTGTGGGCATCATCATCATCATATCGTACCCGGCCGTAATAGGCTCGTAAAAACATACCCGGCCATTATAAGGCTCGGTAGAATCGTACCCGGCCACGTGGAGCACGGTAAAACCCAACTGATCTGTGGTTGCACAATAGGTGCCGTACCCGGCCGACTATTGCGCGGCTCGGTAGAGTAAAATAGATACATATATATAATGCACGCTCGACTCATGGAAACACCTTGTAGACCTATCGGAGTGATGTAAGGTCGGTATCCTATGTACACCTTATTAGGAATAACTCTTCACTATGAACCTTATAGGAATTAGGAAGTACCAACAAGATTGATAACATAAGAATAAGAGAAGCAACATCAACATTAATCGTTTCATAAGAGGGGAAACAATATAAGTACTGCTAGCTTCTAAGAGTAGAGTATCTTTGGAAGCTCGTTCATTACATTATGTACAATCCGAGTCGTGCAAAAGAAGGAAAGGGATAGCCTCACGTACCTTGTATATACTGCACCAACCTCAATCTATGCAAACGTCATGACTCCTTAGTCTACAATAGGAGAAATGACACTATCCTTAACGTTTAAGCGTCGCAACCATTATGTACCAACCACAACCTATTTTGTGATGAAACGGACAGCACCTCCCCTATTTATATGAATTCCCACATGTGAAAAGAATCACCAAACAGACCAAACAACATCGATGTTAATCATATTGAACATCCCAAAACAGTCCACCAACCGATAATATTACTACCAAGCCTATTGATATATATTTCACAAGTTCTAGCTTCAATGACTTAGCCACAACTTTGAAAATCTTATATACATACAGATTAAGAGGTTCATTACCTTAATACAGAAATAACAACTCCAATTTGACCTTAATTCTGCACGAAATATCCCTCCAATTCTGCCACAACAACAAGGAAGCGAAGCTAGCAATCAATTAGTATTTTTCGGCACTAGAATCACTTTAGAAGGCTTGAAATCACCTAGGGTTGATATTAAGAACTCGAGGGAGTATTTACAGAACATAAACCCTTTAAAACAACCCCCCACACGAGCTGTAACAACACAAAAATGAGCAACAACAAGAAGAACAAGAGACTTACTAGCGCCACGTGATTCCCAACACTTGATTTGTGTTGTTTGCCCTTTGTTTGGGTGTGGAACCTTAAAAGAACCTTGAGAGGGTGTTATTAGGGTTCTAAGGTCTGAATATAGTGAAATTAAATGACTTAAAACGGGTTTGAGGCGTCCTATATAGATCCAAATGTCTTAAACCGCCTAAGTGGGCCCCATAGAGAGGTGTTTGGCGCAGTCTCGCGAAAATGCGAATATCTCTCTACTCCGAGATTGTATCGACGAATGGTTTAATGCGTTAGAAACTAGACTCATAGATATTCAATTTGGTGGTTAGATCACTCCACAATTCTAAGTAAATTTGGAGAAAAGCTTAGTAACATTTGACCTAAAGATTAAGTAAAACTATGAACCTAAGTTGCGACAACTTTTGTCGACTTTTGTTTCATAACTCGTTTGACTTCAAGACTTATGATATGGATATTATATGATTCAAATACCTTAAAACATGAACTCCTAAGTATATTAAGCATCTATAGGTTTACCCAAAAGTACGAGTTACAGCATCCTTGATTCGTTTAACTTCTAATACTTGTTAATCACCCTTAATGCACCCTTGTATCACTTAAGATCAATTGGATTAACTTCTTATCATCTCAAAGATAATTCCTTCTTGGATTTGTGTTAACTAACATATGGCATGAACTAAAATGTGTGGATATGGTTTGTAACACCCTCCCCCCTTAGGAACATTCGTCCTCGAATGTAAGGGTTTATGGGGAGTCCAAATCATCGTGGATTCCAGCGGAACTTTTTGGTCAATTTTCCCCTATAAAATGGTCACTAGCAAAATTTGCAAGCAGTGAAGCTCAAAGTATGGCGTCACAAGGCTACACAAAGCATTATGGACATGGACATTATTTACATATCACCATTTTGTATTAAGGAAGAGTGTTCTCAAGTTATTGCTTACCTCATAAAGCCGTTTCACCTTTACAATGTATCTTGCGTTCAACCAACATCCTTGTTATCATCATTCTAGAATAGGTAAGGGTATTCAGACTTCATCTCTTCTTCCGCTTCCCATGTCATTTCTTTCATATTCTTGTTCCTCCATAATACTTTGACGGAAGCTACATCTTTTGTTCTCAGCTTGCGGACTTGTCGATCTACTATAACCACTGGCACTTCTTCATATTATAGATCCTCTGTAACTTGAACATCTTTGATAGGGACAACTCGAGAAGGGTCTCCAATACATTTTCTCAACATAGATACATGGAATACCGGGTGAACAAATTCTAATTCGGATGGCAATTCTAACTCATAAGCAACTTTCCAATTCGTTGAAGAATTTTATACGGACCGATATACCTTGGACTCAGCTTACCTTTCTTCCCAAAACGCATAACACCCTTCATTGGTGAGATCCTCAGGAAAACCCAATCACCAACCTCAAACTCTAGATCACGACGTCGGACATCGGAATAAGACTTTTGCCTGCTTTGTGCCGTCCTCAATCGTTCCTGTATCACTTTCACCTTCTCAATGGCTTGGTGAATCAAATCTGGCCCATATAATTCTGTTTCACCGACTTCGAACCATCCAACCGGTGATCTACATCTCCTCCCATATAGTGCCTCATATGGGGCCATTTTAATACTGGAATGGTAGCTATTATTGTAGGCAAATTCTATGAGTGGAAGATGGTCATCCCAATTTCCCTTAAAATCTAGAACACATGCTCGTAGCATATCTTCCAATGTCTGAATGGTACGTTCAGCTTGTCCGTCAGTCTGCGGATGAAATGCAGTGCTGAGATTCACCTGTGTGCCTAAACCTTTCTGAAAAGACCTCCAAAAGTTAGCCGTAAATTGAGCTCCTCGATCTGATATAATAGATACCAGCACACCATGAATCCTAACAATCTCCTTGATATACAACTTCGCATAATTTTCAGCCGAATAAGTTGTCTTAACTGGCAGAAAATGAGCACATTTTTTAAGTCGATCAACTATCACCCAGATAGAGTCAAACTTATGATAAGATCGAGGTAATCCAATAACGAAGTCCATATTAATCACCTCCCATTTCCAGGTCGGAATTTCTATATTCTGAAGCAATCCACCGGGTTTCTGATGTTCTATCTTTACTTGTTTACAATTGGGACACTGGGCTACAAATTCTGCAATAGACTTTTTCATGTTATCCCACCAATACTGCTCATTGACATCATGATACATCTTTGTTGAGCCATGATGGATGGAATATCGGGATTGATGAATTTCATTCATAATCTTTTCTCGCAACCCTGCCACATTCGGCACACATAATCGGCCCTGGTATCTCAGTGCCCCATCTCCTACGATCTCAAAAGCCGTAATTTTACACTGCTGAATGTTCTCTCTCAATCGTAGTAAGATAGGTTCTTCATATTGCCGTGCTTTTACCTCGGCTGCCAAAGATGATTCTGATATATTTTGTATAGTAACACTTCCGTCATCAGAGTCTAACAATCTGATTCTCATATTGGCTAGTTGAAGAAGCTCTTTAGTCAACCCCCATCTACCTGCATCAATATGTACTAAGCTTCCCATTGACTTACGGCTGAGAGCATCTGCCACAACATTGGTTTTACCGGGATGATACAATATCTCGGCGTTGTAGTCTTTCAGTAATTCAAGCCACCTACGCTGCCTCAAATTCAACTCTTTCTGCTTGAAGATGTATTGTAGACTCTTATGATCTGTGTAGAGGTAAACATGGACGTCCGTATAAGTAGTGCCGCCATATCTTGAAAGCATATATTACTGGAGCCAATTCTAAATCATGGGTTGGATAATTCTTTTCATGCTTCTTTAATTGTCTTGATGCATATGAAATCACCTTCCCATGGTGCATCAACACGCACCCCAAACTTATACCTGAGGCATCACAATATACTACATATCCTTCTGTTCCTTCAGGGAGAGTGAGCACCGGTGCGGATGTCAATCGATCCTTCAACTCCTAAAAACTACATTCACAAGTGTTAGACCACTGGAACTTGGTAGGTTTCTGTGTTAACTTAGTCAATGGTGTTGATATAGAGGAATACCCTTCTACAACCCGCCTATAATATCCTGCTAGCCCCAGGAAGCTACGGACTTCTGATGGTGTTGTAGGTCTCGGCCAATTCTTTACTGCATCAATTTTCTGAGTGTCGACACTAATACCCTCGTCAGATATCACATGGCCAAGGAATGCTACTGAGTTTAGTCAGAATTCACATTTGGCGAGCTTAGCATATAACTTATAATCCTGAAACATCTGTAATACTATCCGCATGTTCCTCCTCCGAATGAGAATACACCAGAATGTCATCAATGAATACAATCACGAACACATCAAGATAGGGCCTGAATACAGTATTCATGAGATCCATAAAAGTTGCTAGGGCATTTGTTAGCCCGAACAACATCACCAAGAACTCAAAGTGCCCATATCTTGTCCGAAAGGCCGTCTTTGGAATATCCTTCTCCTTAACCCTCACATGATGATACCCTGAACGTAAGTCAATCTTGGAGAAATACTTGGCACCCTGGAGTTGGTCAAACAGGTCATTAATTCTTGGAAGTGGATGCTTGTTCTTTATAGTAAACTTATTCAACTGCCAATAGTCGATACACATCCGTAATGACCCATCTTTCTTCCGCACGAATAGGACTGGCGCACCCCAAGGTGAAGTGCTAGGCCTAATGAAGCCCTTATCCAACAAGCCTTTTAACTGCGCCTTCAACTCTCGCAACTCTGCCGGGGCCATTCTATATGGAGGGATAGAGATCGGTTGAGTGTCAGGCAACACATCAATGCTAAACTCAATCTCTCTTTCTGGAGGAAGGCCTGGGAGTTTATTTGGGAAAACATCTGGAAATTCATTGACCACGGGGATTGATTGTAAAGTAGAAAGCTTCGCCTCTGCATCCCTAATGCGAACAAGATGATAAATGTAACTTTTGAGATCATTTTCCTTGCCTTAAGATAGGAAATAAACCTACCTTTCATTGTAGCAATGTTCCCTTTCAATTCAATGACGGGTTCACCAGGAAATTGAAACCTAACCATCTTCATACGACCATCAACATTTGCATAGCATGAGGCCAACCAGTCCATTCCCAGTATCACATCAAAATCAACCATTTCTAACTCAAATAAATTTGCCGAGGTTTGACGACTACAAATCATCACAGTGCAACCTCTATATACCCTTCTAGCAATCATAGAATCTCTTATTGGAGTAGATACGGCAAGGGGTTTACTTATCAATTCAAGTTCAATGCCAAACTTATTATCCACAAAGGGTGTAACATATGATAATGCAGATCCTTGATCAATCAACGCATATACATCATAAGAAAACACATACAATATACATGTAACAACATCTGGAGACGACTCGAGATCCTGTCGACCTACTAGAGCATATGTTCGATTTTGAGCACCACTCGAACTCGGCCCTGCACCTGTACCTCTACCACGACCTGTCGACTGCTGAAAACCCCATGCTGGAGGTCGAACTGATGGGGAAGAACCAAACACAGGTCTAGTCAGCTGAGCCATACCATCACCTCCCCTATTAGGACAATCTCGCATCATATGGCTAGGCTATCCGCAAGAATAACACACATCAGAACCTCGACGGCACAGTCCAAAGTGGGCCTTGCCGCACCGATCACAACGTGGTGTTGGGGGTTTCATCTGACTAGTATCCCTGTGATGTTGCGATCCAGATGCCTGCGAACTCTGACCTGGACCAGAATAGGATCGATCATATCGAGGCCTCTAAAACTATGGTGGAACACTAGCTAAAGATGGCGCCGAACTCCTTGAAGACTGGGGCCTGGCGCTGCCTCTGAAGTCATCAGAATAGCTTACAAATCTTGCCCTCTTATGCTGGCCCCTATCCTGCTCCGTATCTGCCCTCTGCTGGCGCTTTCGATCCTCTAAGGTCTGAGCATAAGCTTGAATACGGGAAATATCCATGCCTTCTACCAAGGAGGATGTCATACACTCATTTATCAGATGGGGTCCCAACCCGTTCACGAACAAATGCACCCTATCACTCATCTCGGCCACCATAAGGGGAACATACCTTGCTAAAGAATCAAACTGCATACTATACTCTCGCACACTCATATTACCTTTTCTAGGGTTCAAGAACTTATCATCTCTAGCTTGTCGTATCTCAACTGGCAAATAGTGACGAAGAAAGGCCTCAGAAAAATCCTTCCACACAGCTGGAGGAGCATTCAGACCCCTGGATCTCTCCCAACTATCATACTAGAGAACCGATAAATCCCGTAGCCGATAAGAAGCCAACTCTACTGCCTCTATATCACTAACATGCATAACTCGTAGTGTACGATGAACCTGGTCAATAAAAGTCTGCGGATCCTCCTCGGGGTCTGATCCGGTAAACATTGGAGGGTCTTAATTAATAAAATCACGAACTCTCGTACTAACTAGTTTATCAGCAGCACCTGTATTCTGCCTCTGAGCCTGAGCAACTACCAAGCTAGTTAATAACTGCAAAGCACTCCGCATATCCTTGTCTATAGTGCCAGACGGAGGAGCTGGAGGTACAAGGTGCCTCCTAATATCCTCTAGAGGAGACGGAGTAGATGAGGTATGAGACGGCATCTCACTCTAAGCCTCACTTTGGCCTGCTCTGGCTTGGGGCACCTGACTGGTACCCTCTCCCGCAGCTGTATCAAGCCATCTACTAATTGTTTGCTTCCTAGTCGAAGGAATCGCTGAAAGAAAACAAGGTGAATGTAAACACGTGATTTTTGACCCTCCCCGAGATTTTTTATATTTTTAGCATAAAATATGTAGTTTAGGCATAATATAGCTATTTTAGCTAATTTTGACTCTTTTACTTTATTTCTACCTTAAGATAAAAAATAACAAAAAATATAGTTTTATTAACGTTTCGTAATCATTTTTAAACTTGAAAAATACAAAAATATTACTTTATATTTTTATCTTTTTATAAAAACGAAAATAATAAAAATAGTTGCATTAACATTTTGTAGTTACTTTAATTTTGAAAGAAAAATATAAAAAAATAACTTTGTTTTAATTATTAGTCTTATAGTTATTTTGGTTACCTAGGATTAATTAAATAACGCCATTCTCGGTTCCGGGCGAAGAATAATATTCGGGTTCAAACTACCCGGTTTTATAATTTTCGGACATAGCCCGTAATAACCCGACACTACACTAAGGGGGAGGGATGGGAGAATGATTAAAAAATGAAAAAAGAATAAAAAAACAAAAAAAAAGAAAAAGACAAAAAGACATGGACATAAAGAGAGTCACGTGGAGGATGGGCAAGGAGGAATTTTTTGCTTCTAATTTGAAATACAATGAGGAATGAATTAAAAAAAAAGAAAAGGAGGGGAGCTCATTGGTGGAGAAGGAAAGGGGTCTGACGTGAAGAAAAGAAAAAGAAACAAAAAAAAAAAAACTAAAAAGAGGAGACCTTTCTCTTCTTAAAAGAGAAGAGAGAACGAACAGTGAAAAAGAAAAAAGAGATACTACAATTCATGCTCTACTACTGAAGGAGGGACTGAACGAAAAAAAAACAGAAAATCATTTCCCCTTCCGTCGACCACCGGCGAACCAAACGACACCCTTCATCTTCTCTGTTTTTTCAATCCAGAACGACCAACCACCCTCGCCACTGTCGCAACCAAGCAGACGAGACTGTCGTAACCAAGCAGCCTCGTCGTTCACCAGCGACACACAACCCGTCGTTCGTCGTCGTCACGTCGACCACTAGTGAAGCGACGCCATTCATCCTTAGTCGCTAGCTGTTCAGCAGTGAACCCGTTTCTGTTTCTGTCACGTCCAGCAGTGAACAAAAATGGGGTAGTTGAACAGTGAGGCATCTCGAATAAAAATAGGTGGTTGTCCAGCAGTGAACCCGTTTCGATAGCTGCTGCCATGGCGTTCCGGGTCGTGTTTTCCGTTCGAGGTTGTCGCCGGTCTTTGGTTGAAGTTCCGTTCTCCGGTCACGCGGCATAGTCGAGCTTTACTGAGATCACAAAGCAATACAAAGCGAGATCAACCTAGAGGATGTTCAAAAGTTAATGGATGATACAGCAGAGGCAAAAGCATATCAAGATGTAAGCTCTTTCACAATATGATTTTTTTTTTCTCTCCTGTGGTATCTGTGAAGTCTTTAATACCTCTTAGTTTTAATTATGGCTCCATTTCATTGTAAAGGATAAGCAAGAAACAGAAAAGTTCCGCTTGAAACACTCCAAAAAGTTCAATACTCTTCTTTCTAAAAGTTCAAATGTCAAATAATTGTCCGTCTGATGTCAAGTCTGCATTTCATCACATTCATTTCCTTTTCAAACTTTTGAAATGTTCATTTTGATCGAAATGATATATTGGTGGTGTAAAAAAAAAAAATCTTACTTGGCATATAACCTTTTAAAAAGTTACTTGTCATAGATAATAGCCAATCTGTGTTGGTGTGTGAATTTGGGTATATAAGCATTAACGTGAAAGTTGAGTTTTAATAGTATTTCAATTACTAGAAATTTATCCATGTCCTGTTATACCGTTATTAGCGGAAATAAAATATACATCGATTCATAGCATTTCAGTTTTTGTTTATTGATTTCTGTCTCGATTGATCTGTCTCGACTGATCTGTCTCTGTTTGTTGTTGTTGGTGTTGAGCTTCATCAATTTTATGGCCTCGTTAGAAAATCAAATACACGGGGCCCTCAATTAATTGTTATATAAATTTAGACTCGGAAGGACCGTTTAGCGAATTTCACGGTCTTTCCCGAAGTTAACAAAGACGGAGAATCTTTAGGCACGACTGTAATAAAATTACTTTCCTAAATACGGGTGCGCATTTATGTGACCCAAATCTTACTCTCGGCAAAACTGAAACGCATTAAAGTCACAGGCGTACTGGTTGCGGTGTGACTCGAAATGTGTTTTTCGTGACGTCGCAATTCCTTAAAATTAAAAGCGGAACATTAAAAGCACATAGTTAAAATATATAAAGAAATCAGATAAAAGCAAAAATTACAGTTGAGCGACCGTGCTAAAACCACGGAATCCGGGAGTGCCTAACACCTTCTCCCGGGTTAACAGAATTCCTTATCCAGGTTTCTAGTTTCGCAGACTATATTACAAAGTCATAAATTTCCTCGGTTCGGGATCAAACCGGTGACTTGGGACACCATTATTTTCCCAAGTGGCGACTCCGAATTTAATAAATTGATCCCGTCTCGATTGTCCTTTAATTGGAAAAACTCCCTTGCGCTCTCGCGGGTGCGGAAAAGAAAGAAAACAAGGTGAATATTAGAGACGAACACTTACGACTCAACTCTATGCACGATCTAGATTCGGGAAGAAGGTAACAACCCTAGATGTCATGTAGCCTCCCGATTATAAATGTGGCGCGCTACACATCCATAATCAAGACTCTACTAGACATGGCTCATAGACAATCCCTAGGACAGACTTGCTCTGATACCAAGTTTGTCACGACCCAAACTGGAGGACCATGACTACCACCCGACCATACTTGCCGAGCACCAACGTACATTTTATCTAACCTTCTTTATTATCTTTTAAGGCTGACGAGAGAAATAAAAATGGTAGACATGGATCATGGACAACCAACAATAAAATATGATGGCATGAACCTACATAACATGGGATGACCAGACAATCAAGAAACTATATACATATGGTACAAGCTACCACACTAAAATGAAAGACTATACTACAAAAACCAGCCGACAAGGCATACCAAACTATACATGAGTCGACACTTGTCTATGAGCCTCTAAAGGAATGTAAGTACGGCAACATAGCCGGAAAAGGGCCCCGACATACCCATAATGTCTATAACAAAAATGCATACCAAGATCAAGGCAAGTCCGAAGAAGGGATCTCGCCAATCACCACTGAACTGGACAACCTACTGTGATGGGGGAGCTACACCTGCCTGTCTATCAGGACCTGCAGCACGACATGCAGCGTCCACAAACAAAAGGATGTTAGTACGAATAAAGTACTGAGTATATAAGGCAGAGAACCATAAATACGAACAATAATGTAAGCAGGGATAGAGAATATACAACCTGTAACATCTGAGTACCTCTGAGGGCTACTGACATGAAATGCATGATACATATGTATAAATACATAATCTTTTAAAACATACGCCTTTGTAGGCATCATCATCATCATATCGTACCCGGCCGTAATAGGCTCGGTAAAAACATACCCGGCCATTATAAGGCTCGGTAGAATCGTACCCGGCCACGTGGAGCTCGGTAAAACCCAACTGATCAGTGGTTGCACAATAGATGCCGTACCCGGCCGACTATAGCGCAGCTTGGTAGAGTAAAATAGATACATATATATAATACATGCTCGAATCATGGAAACACCTTATAGACCTTTCGGAGTGATGTAAGGTTGGTATCCTATGTACACCTTATTAGGACTAACTCTTCACTATGAACCTTATAGAAATTAGGATGTACCAACAAGATTGATAACATAAGAATAAGAGAAGCAACATCAACATCAATCGTTTCATAACAGGGGAAACAATGTAAGTACTGCTAGCTTCTAAGAGTAGAGTATCTTTGGAAGCTCGTTCATTACATTATGCACAATCGGAGTCGTGCAAAAGAAGGAAAGGGATAGACTCCCATACCTTGTATATACTTCCCCAACCTCAAGCTATGCAAACGTCACGACTCCTTAGTCTACAATAGGAGAAATGACACTATCGTTAACGTTTAAGCGTCGCAACCATTATGTACCAACCACAACCTATTTTGTGATGAAACGGACAGCACCTACCCTATTATATGAATTCCCACATGTGAAAACAATCACTAAACAGCCCAAATAACATCAATGTTAATCATATTGAACAGCCCAAAACAGTCCACCAACCGATAACATTACTACCAATATATTTCACAAGTTCTAGCTTCAATGACTTAGCCGCAACTTGGATAATCTTAAATAGATACAGATTAAGAGGTTCATTACCTTAATACAGAAAGAACAACTCCAATTTGACCTTAATTCTCCACGAAATATTCCTCCAATTCTGCCACAACAACAAGGAAGCGAAGCTAGCAATCAATTAGTATTTTTCGGCACTAGAATCACTTTAGAAGACTTGAAATCACCTAGGGTTGATATTAAGAACTCGAGAGAGTATTTACAGAACATAAACCCTTTAAAACAACCCCCCACATGAGCTGTAAAAACACAAAAATGAGCAACAACAAGAAGAACAAGAGACTTTCTAGCGCCACGTGATTCCCGACACCTGATTTGTGTTGTTTGCCCTTTGTTTGGGTCTTGAACCTTGAGAGAACCTTAAGAGGGTATTCTCAGGGTTCTAAGGTCTGAATATAGTGAAAATAAATGACTTAAAACGGGTTGGAGGCGTCCTATATAGATCCAAATGTCTTAAACCGCCTAAGTGGGCCCCATATAGAGGTGCTTGGCGCTGTCTCGCGAAAATGCGAATATCTCTCTACTCCGAGATTGTATCGACGAACGGTTTAATGCGCTAGAAACTAGACTCATAGATCTTCAATTTGGTGGTTATATCACTCCACAATTCTAAGTAAATTTGGAGAAAAGATTAGTAACATTTGACCTAAAGTTTAAGTAAAACTATGAACCTAAGTTGCGACAACCTTTGTCAACTTTTGTTTCATAACTCGTTTGACTTCAAGACTTATGATACGGATATTATATGATTCAAATACCTTAATAAATGACCTCCTGAGTATATTAAGCATCTATAGGTTTACCCAAAATTACGAGTTACAGCATCCTTGATTCGTTTAACTTCTAATACTTGTTAATCACCCTTATGCACCCTTGTATCACTTAAGATCAATCGGATTAACTTCTTATCATCTCAAGGATAATTCCTTCTTGGATTTGTGTTAACTAAGATATGGAATGAACTAACGTGTGTGGATATGGGTTGTAACAAGTTTAGGACTTTATTTCTTAAAATTTAAGGATAATTTCGTGATCACCCTCTATATAAAGGGGTATCCTCTTTGTTTTTAGGTAGATTATTCAGATTATTATCAATAAAAATTGTGAGATTTTTCTTGCACTCTTGTGTGGCTACTCTTGGATTTATTCTTCAACCTTCAAGACTCAATTTAATGTTGTAAGATTAAACCCTTTTTCGAAATCTTAGATCACTTGTAGGTATTCAAGAAATGTGATAATTTTAGGCGTATTGTTGTTCTTATTATTCTAAAGGGTCGGGTTTCACAATCTATTTCTTGTTTTTAATTTCTACCAAAGGCGACTAGTTCTTTATTAGCTAATATTTGTTGTTAGGATTCAACTTCAAGAATAGACTTCTTGAATTCAAAAAACTCTTTCTTGAATTCAATCTATCTTTAATTTTTGTCTTTTATTCGTTTCTTTATTTTCTTTTAGCTTCCGCACGTTTCTTGTTTTTTCTTTAGTAATTCTTGAATCCCTATCGTGTTGCTATCAATATGCACTCCACACGATACTAATAATACATATAGTTACAATTATACTGCATAGTTTCGCTCAAATTCCAAAAGACTACCTGACCCAGACCCCCTATCGAGAGAAGACCTCACACAAAGTTCTAATTACAAAAGCATCTTGTTGGTTCATATGAAACAGCTAAATAATGAGGCTAATGTGTTCTGCAGTACTGAGTACTCGGGCTACAGCCCTCGACTCAAATTAATCAACTAATTATCAACGATAGTAAACAATACTTGAATTGTTGATGTAGATGCTACATAGTTGCTTATCATCCTTCAGAGACTACGAGTGTAATAAGAGCATCCGTCGAAAAAAAGATTACCCTAAGATGATCATCTTGTGGGTATTGACAACGAATTAGATCAGATGGTTCAATTTCTCAATCTTTCACACTTGCTCCGACGAAACCAAAGTCGAAAAGATTGAAAAAATAAGTCATTCACAACCACTGATGAAAGATTCCTCGAAAAGTTAAGGATTAGTAATCCTCTTTAGAATAGTGCATGGGCTTCGAGAGGATATGTTAATGCCATGAACCTTCGTCGAATTAACAAGTATAGTCGTGAACATTCATTGAATAATGGTTAATGTTATTGTGGATTAATAAGATCTATATATGAGCCATTAGGTGGCCTATGACGAACAGATTGTAACATTATATTGAAAAATATTATCATCAGTCTAAGACTAAATAACTATGAGTCTAGTTAAACTAGTGTCGTTGAACATTCGTTGCAATATGTCATTCTTAGTAAGCCGTTCTTATATATGTTGTATCTACGAGTTTTTGTCTATTACCAGTTCTATACCCGACATAGAATCAAATGAGCCTCATGGCCTGAGCTTCTGTATTATTACCTATGGTTGATTATATACAAGCCTTGCACACTATTTTCAACCATTTGTTTTACGTAAAGTCCTTGAATATGGTTGAATTCAAGCAAAATAAGATATTGAACTATCAAAGAAAGTCCTCGACTAAAATTAATCGGGTGTAGAGCTAATTTATGGATCAATGGGAGCAATCCTTAAGGATTTATGTATAGAACTAAGTTACCAGTTGAATTCTGTGGACTTACTTTCTTATTCTGTATGAGTATTCAGGAGTTTACCACATACTCAGATAAAATCAACTGCCTGACTTATCGTGTGGATGACCTTCATGATAATTTACATAAATCCCTGGATAATTCAAATTTTCCTCTTAATATCTTCTCCTCTAATCTATATTGAGTCAAATTAACCATTCTATGGCAAATGGTGGTCAAAATGAGTCATTTGGCGAGCATCCGCATTTCCCTTTCATACACTCCACACGATACTAATAATACATATAGTTACAATTGTAATGCGTAGTTTCGCTCAAATTCCAAAAGACCACCTGATCCATGCCCCCTATCCAGAGAAGGCCTGACACAAAGTTCTAATTACGAAAGCATCTTGTTGGTTCATATGAAACAGCTAAATAACGAGGCTAATGTCTTCTGCAGTACTCTTAAAAGTTTGAGTGGCCTGAATTCGTTGATTAATCAGGCAGATTTATACATAGTCTTGACGGAAAATATATTAGAATATGTGACTAATACCGACGACTATGTTTCACTATAATCCTACCAATCGTTGACAGTTTACGGCTATATGAGTAAATATTATCATAAACTGGTATACTCAAATTTTGATTCATTCGTTGACTCCCACAAGCCCTCGACTCAAATTCTCCACACTGTCGTTGAACATTAACTCAACTACTGAATCTACGCCGAATAACATTGAGATTATATTTTACAACTAGCAAACGAATGAATAGGTTAATCAATGTGCAGATTATTATTTACGAATTGCACTTTATTCATAACTCCTAATCAACGAATGTTCAACGACATATTCAACTTCGTATTCCACACTAGTTCAAGATTAGGACATAACTAATATTTAATCATGATTAATCCGTAAGAAACTCATATTAATCAACGAATGTTCACTCATAGATTGGAACCTCAGAGTCTATATGTAAATGGTTATTCACATACGAATATGAATACTCATGGATTATTATTGCCCTCGTATTGATAAGATGTTTACGCCCTAGGTATACATATCTGTCATAATACATTCATTATTACAATATATTCAACCATAATGAATGGTTATTCAACTATCAAAAGAGTCAAGCCGAGACAGTTTAATTTGGGGGAGGAGTATACGAGGACTTGATTATAGCTAGTTGAATCAGGTTTGGATAGAGTAATGTTTGAATTAATTCTATACACCCTATACTGATTCAACCTCAAATAATTACATTAAGCTCTACTTTGACATATTTGCCCCGATTACTACCATTATTCAACTATTGCCATGAGCCTTCGCCGAATGAATTCAACCATGCTTGAATCAGTACTCGGGCTATGAGCCCTCGACTCAAATTAATCAACGAATATTCAACGACAGTTGAACTGGGACTCAGGCCATGAGCCTTCGCCGAATGAATTCAACCATAATTGAATCAGTACTCGGGCTACGAGCTCTCGACTCAAATTAATCAACGAATGTTCAACGATATTTGAACTGGGACTCAGGCCATGAGCCTTCGCCGAATGAATTCAACCATAGTTGAATCAGTACTCGGGCTACGAGCCCTCGACTCAAATTAATCAGCGAATGTTCAATGACTGTTGAACTAGTTTGACTATGTGGAGAGTCTACTATTATCAGACGTACTTGTTCATAGTCATTATTTTGATTCGCGAAGGCTCATGTGGTTATACCTACCTTTTCAAAGGACGATAATCATTATGGTTGTTACTAAGGAACAATCATGATGTAAGACCAAGATGCTCCAAACCCAATTGTCGGTATAAACCGCAGGGCCTATGTATCTTTGATAACACTTAATGGGCCAAGAATTTCTTGCTAGGTTGAATTCATTCGCAGTAATATAGCATGCTATTCATTCGGAGTTGGGCCTTATCACCCCTAAACTATTGATTCTCATGCTATATACACCACTCAACTGGAGTCTAGATACTTTATCACAATATTTATCATAGTGACCTTGTTGAGGATTTACGAATAAACTATCACGGCCAACCTTCTTGAAGTTGTATTGTTTCATTCCTTACTTATTGATTTTATACTTGAACTGTTACCGCTCCTACAGCATGCTCCCCTCCCTCTTGGTTGGTTAATATTTGTATACATTTATATTGCGCGCACACACACACACACACATATATATATATATATATATATAGGTTTGTTTTGGTAGTCCGGTCTAGCCTCTTCACTACTTCGCTGGGGTTAGGCCAGCCAATTACCAGCACATGGGATCGGTTATGTTGATGCTACACTATGTGCATCTTTTTGCACATATCACTGTGCCGGAGCAGCTTTTCGACAACCGTAGACAGATAACATAATTCAAATTTTTTAATGATTAAAGCCCGAGTTCGCAGTAAAGCAAAACTAAAGGGATAAGCCCAATCGTCATGAGTGCTCATGATTGATACCTTACTATGTAAATCTCATGCATTAGACTATCTTGACCATAGTATACTAGTCTTGTTCAAATACTGTCGTTGGACATTCGTTGATTAATTCTTGCACAAGCTCGTAGCTCGAGTATTGATTCAACTATATTGAATACTATTTTCTGAACCAAGTTAATAGAGTGTCTTTGAAGTTATGTCCTTATTCGTTGATTAATTTGATATACTGTCATTGAACATTCGCTGATTAATTTGAGTCGAGGACTCGTAGCCCGAGTACTGATTCAACTATGGTTGAATTCATTCGGCGAAGGCTCATGGCCTGAGTCCTAGTTCAACTGTCGCTGAACAAGTTATTAGATGTCGTCACTATCAGTACTCAGTCTAACACTAAATGACTATGAGTCTAGTTAATAGCTTAGCTTGAGGCCATGAGCCTCAACTAGTAAAAATGTTCGGTCCGGGGTAATCTGAATGATCTCCACATAGTCAAACTAGTAAAAACGATAGTTGAATAACCCTTTATTCTGACTGTATTGCAGCATGTGTCAAATATAGTGAATTAATCGTTGATATACATTTAACTCTAATAGTATAGATGGCATGGCCATGATATTTGAATTAGGCATATTATGCTCAGTTGAGCCTTTGCCAGTGCATCTCTTGGTCGAGTCTGTTTTGCTTGGTGTTGCTGTTGGTATTTCTGGAATTCTTTTTTACTGGTTACTGGTATGTTTGTGTTGCTGTGGTTTATTGCAGGTTGTTTGAATTGTCTCTTTGCTGCTGGGTTTTAAACCCAAAATGGTTGATTAGTCAACAAATGATCAACGACAGCAACAAGAGGATATCTATAATAACAAAATTGGGATAGTTAATCCGGTTGAGTTAGTTAATCATTCTTCTTGTAACATGATTTAATTTGAGTCGGGCTATAACCCTAAGTGGCTTTATCGTAACGATTTATGTAAGGGAGTATCAGTTCAACTGTCGTTGATCATTCGTTGATTAATTTGAGTCGATGGCTCGTAGCCCGAGTACTGGTTCAACTATGGTTGAATTCATTCGGTGAAGGCTCATGGCCGGAGTCCCAGTTCAACTGTCGTTGAACATTGGTTGATTACTTTGAGTCGAGGGCTCGTAGCCCGAGTACTGATTCAACTATGGTTGAATTCATTCGGCGAAGGCTCACTACCTGAGTATCAGTTCAACTGTCGTTGAACATTCGTTGATTAATTTGAGTCGAGGGCTCGTAGCCCGAGTACTGATTCAACTATGGTAGCACGGTCGCTTAAACTATTATAAATTGCCAAAATAGCTGATTTTAATACATGTTATAACCTATGTTGCTTTTAAATCAACTTTAAACCGCTTTTATTTTAAAAAAAAATCGTACCTTTAAATATTTCAACAAAACGGGCCTAATCTCAATCCGGACCCTAGGCTCTTAATGAGTATGTAGGTCCAACATGTGTCTGGGTCGTTCATTTTTAGTCTATGCCAAGTAAAATAAACTGTGGAAAATTCTACTATTCCAAATATCTCAGTGAAAAAATTGGGCTTAAAATTGTATTGAACTCTGCACGGTATGTTGTGCCAAGTTGTTTTATGTTAGGAAATGAGATGTTACACCGATAAGGTTATATTTTATGAGTAGGTATCGTATTCAATGCCAAGAGTATCACTCGGGTAACATAAATTCAACGAATAATTAACAGTATTCCAGATTGGGCTTCTCTTATTAAATTAGTTTACATGCCAACTAATTTGAATGGCTTAAAATCGAAGTTTGAGCAGTAAAATTAACGAATAATCTCAATAATCTCCACATTGATAGGAAACTACTACGAAGAAGAAGTGATATTGGGATATGGATTCATGGGTAGTTAGGCAGAGTTTATTTACTACTTTTATATGGCATAACTATTGTTGAACTATTAGAATACAGAATATAGTATCTCAACAAAAAATTCTCGGGCTCGTAGCTCGCAGAGGTTATTGATTTAACCAAAAATACGATAGTACCCGGGCTAATGACACTATCATACTGATTCAACTTCGCTGAATGAATTCAACCATAGTCATCTCATGGCCCGAGTCTCACTTCAACTGTCATTGAACATTTATTGATTAATATGAATTGAGGGCTCGTAGTCCGAGTACTGATTCAACTATGGTTGTATTCATTTTAGCGAAGGCTCACGGCCTGAGTCTTAGTTCAACTGTCATTGAACATTCGTTGATTAATTTGAGTCGAGGGCTTGTAGCCCGAGTACTGATTCAACTTTGGTTGAATTCATTCGGCGAAGGCTCATGGCCTGAGTCCCAGGTCAACTGTCGTTGAATATTCGTTGATTAATTTGAGTCGAGGGCTCGTAGCCCGGGTACTGATTCAACTATGGTTGAATTCATCCGGCGAAGGCTCATGGCCTGAGTCCCAATTCAACTGTCGTTGAACATTCGTTGATTAATTTGAGTCGAGGGCTCGTAGCCTGGTTACTGATTCAACTATAGTTGAATTCAGCGAAGGCTCATGGCCTGAGTCCCAGTTCAATTGTCATTGAACATTCGTTGTTTAATTTGAGTCGCGTGCTCGTAGCCCACTGATTCAACTATGGTTGAATTCATTCTGCGAAGGCTCATGGCCTGATTCCCACTTCAAGTGTCGTTGAACATTCCTTGATTAATTTGAGTCGAGGGCTCGTTGCCAGAGTACTGATATTTGAGTCGAGGGCTCGTATCCCGAGTACTGATTCAACTATGGTTGAATTCATTCGGCGAAGGCTCGTTGCCTGAGTCACAGTTCAACTGTCGGTGAACATTCGTTGATTAATTTGAGTCGAGGGCTCATAGCCCAAGTACTGATTCAACTATGGTTGAATTCATTCGGCGAAGGCTCATGGCCTGAGTCCTAGTTCAACTATCATTGAACATTCGTTGATTAATTTGAGTCGAAGGCTCGTAGCCGGAGTACTGATTCAACTATGGCTGAATTCATTCGGCGAAGGCTCATGGCCGAAGTCCCAGTTCAACTATCGTTGAACATTCGTTGATTAATTTGAGTCGAAGGCTCATGGCCTGAGCCCAGTTCAACTGTAATTGAACAATCGTTGATTAATTTCCGAGTACTGGTTCAACTATGGTTGAATTTATTCGGCGAAGGCTCATGGCCTTAGTCACAGTTCAACTGTCGTTGAACATTTATTGATTAATTTTAGTCGAGGGCTCGTAGCCCGAGTACTGGTTCAACTATGGTTGAATTCATTCGGCGAAGGCTCATGGACTGAGTCCCAGTTCAAGTGTCGTTGAACATTCGTTGATTAATTTGAGTCGAGGGCTAGTAGCCCTAGTACTGATTCAACTATGGTTGAATTCATTTGGCGAAAACTTATGGCCTAAGTCCCAGTTCAACTATCGTTGAACATTCGTTGATTAATTTGCGTTGAGGGCTCCTAGCCCGAGTACCGATTCAACTATGGTTAAAATCATTCGGCGAAGGCTCATGGCATGACTCCCAGTTCAACTGTCGTTGAACATTCGTTTACTAATTTTTCATTCGGCGAAGGCTCATGGCCTGAGTCCTAGTGCAACTGTCATTGTACATTTGTTGATTAATTTGAGTCGAGGGCTCATATCCCGAGTACTCATTCAACTATGGTTGAATTCATTTGGCGAATGCTCATGGCCTGAGTCCTAGTTCAACTATCATTGAACATTCGTTGATTAATTTGAGTTGAGGGCTCGTAGCCTGAGTACTGATTCAACTATGGTTGAATTCATTCGGCGAAGGCTCATGGCCTAAGTCCCAGTTCAACTATCGTTGAACATTCGTTGATTAATTTGAGTCGAAGGCTCATGGCCTGAGCCCCAGTTCAACTATCGTTGATTAATTTGAGTCGAGGGCTCGTAGTCCGAGTACTGGTTCAACTATGGTTGAATTTATTCGGCGAAGGCTCATGGCCTTAGTCACAGTTCAACTGTCGTTGAACATTTATTGATTAATTTTAGTCGAGGGCTCGTAGCCCGAGTACTGGTTCAACTATGGTTGAATTCATTCGGCGAAGGCTCATGGACTGAGTCCCAGTTCAAGTGTCGTTGAACATTCGTTGATTAATTTGAGTCGAGGGCTAGTAGTTCGAGTACTGATTCAACTATGGTTGAATTCATTTGGCGAAAGCTTATGGCCTAAGTCCCAGTTCAACTATCGTTGAACATTCGTTGATTAATTTGAGTTGAGGGCTCGTAGCCCGAGTACGGATTCAACTATGGTTAAAATCATTCGGCGAAGGCTCATGGCCTGAGTCCCACTTCAACTGTCGTTGAACATTCGTTTATTAATTTTTCATTCGGCGAAGGCTCATGGCCTGAGTCCCAGTTCAACTGTCATTGTACATTCGTTGATTAATTTGAGTCGAGGGCTCGTAGCCCGAGTACTGATTCAACTATGGTTGAATTCATTTGGCGAAGTCTCATGGCCTGAGTCCCAGTTCAACTATCATTGAACATTCGTTGATTAATTTGAGTCGAGGGCTCGTAGCCTGAGTACTGATTCAACTATGGTTGAATTCATTCGGCGAAGGCTCATGGCCTAAGTCCCAGTTTAACTATCATTGAACATTTGTTGATTAATTTGAGTCGAGGGCTCATAGCCCGAGTACTGATTCAACTATGGTTGAATTCATTCGGCGAAGGCTCATGGCCTGATTCCTAGTTCAACGGTGGTTGAACATTTGTTCATTAATTTGAGTCGAAGGCTCGTAGCTCGATTACTGATTCAACTATGCTTGAATTCATTCGGCGAAGGCTCATGGCCTGAGTCCCAGTTCAACTATTGTTTAACATTCGTTGATTAATTTGAGTCGATGGCTCATAGTCCGAGTAGTGATTCAACTATGGTTGAATTCATTCGGCGAAGGTTGAGATGAAGAGGGTAATGAGGAAGAGATTTGTGCCATCACACATTTTTAAAGAGATCTACAACGTCTTCAAACTTTGAGGCAAGGGTCCTTGTCCGTAGATGAGTAATTTAAGGCTTTGGATATGGCTATAATCCAAGCTAATCGTATGGAGGATGAGGAAGCTAAAATGGCTAGGATTTTGAATGGTTTGAATAAGGAAATAGCCGATGTAGTCAAATTACAGCAATATGTAACTTTAGATGAGTTGGTTGAATTAGCTATAACGGTAGAAAGGCAGAATAAAAGGAGACAACAATCTAGCTCATGGAGAATCCGGCCAACTACTATTCCAAAGAAGCAATGGCCGAAATATGAGGAGACACCTACTCTTAAATTACATAAAGACAAGGGTGAGACCAAATTGGAATTCAAGGACGAGTGTAAGCCTTTTATGTCTAAGACTCCTACTTCTACTTCTTTAATTCAATTTCTCAAGTAGAGTTGGATACCAATTCAGGTTGTTGTTCTTGATTTTGAGGTGCTGTTCTTCAGGATGTGTCAAGTTGATAAAGAGTTTATGGCTACCCTTAGGTAGGCTAGTAACCTTCTGATCTATATGCTTGATCAGGACGACTAGCTAAATTTTATGTGATGCTTCATGTTTGTACATCGGTATTTAAGTTGATCGGTTGTAATTGAATTGGTTTTTGTTAAAAATAAGGCACATAGCCTCGTAGAAGGAAGCTTGTTTTAGAAAAGTCATCTGGAAGTTGACTATGTGGTTAAAATGCTCGGATGTGAATTCTGGTGATTCGAATAGCTTCAGGGGATGATTTATGACTCGGGAGAGCAATCAGAATTTGATGTGGAGGTCCGATGTAGAAATAGGCTTGAGTTTCTTGGAATAGTAGAATTTTCCATAAAATCTAGATTTCCAAGAAAGTATTCATGAGGTCTCCAATCCTCATTATTTTCTTCACATTTCCCTAAATTTAGGTGATTCTGATATAAAATATTTACAAGCCTAAGTTAAAAAAATATGGGAATAGTCCTTCTATCCGCCTCTAAAAACTCAAATAAGCTCCTGAATTCTTCCTTCTCTTCTACTTTTGTATCAACATTCTCCATTTTCTTGAATTTCCGCATCGCGATGGCTAAAACCTATAAACCAGTTAATAAAGAAAAATCTTCTTCATCTTCTCGATTGGCCAAGAGCACATCGATGGTGTCCTATATAATTGAGGATACACCACCCCCCTCCCCCCGCCACGTGAAATAACATCTGATTTCAAAATCGAGAAACTTGTATCGACACGAGGCCAATGCGAGTCTATGTCTTGATATGTTTGCTTGATAACCATCTCCTAAGTGGCGACTCTGAATCTTAAATAAATGAATCCCACTTCGACTGTCCTTTAATTGGAAAAACTCCTTTATTACGCTCTTCACGGGGTGTAAAAAAACTTTGTAAAAGGAGGTGTGATAGCTCTGGTGACTCTGCTAGGGATAAGAACCCAGAACTTTGGTTCAAGGTTCAAGAATTCGAGCTTAGTTAAAATTTTAGTATTTGGCTTTATTTGATGTTGATACATGTTCCATGCCTTATGTGCTAAATGTTTTACAGCTTTAATATTTGTTGAATTATATATAAACTATCGTGAATCCCTGCCTCTTTCTGAGTCTTCTACATCATGGAGAAGGGTGCACTTCATGTAGCTTCTCTTCTGTTAGAGTCATTTCCCTAATTTAGAATGAGGTTTGGATAAGTTGCAAAGCCAACGGAGCTTCTGTATCACCGGTACGCTACCTCCCTCTCTGCCCGAGTTGTCCGCTCAGGTAAGCTAGGTTTAGATAAAAAAAACCTAAGGTTTAAACCTAGAAGAACAATAAACTTATACCGGATCCCTAGTAGGACGCTTGTTTGCATCATGTGCATTTACTTATAAAGGGGTTGGGTCCGTCTAGGATAGGTGACCTGATTGAAATGACCATCTTGATGCATCTTACGTGCTACTTGCATTTATTTGCTCGGCTTCGGATGTTGACCGGCTTATATACTATGAGAGAAAAACTATGAACAATAGCAGTTTTAGGACTAAGTGAGGGTAATTATTTGAAAAGAAAAAAAACAAATGCCCAACTAGTACCGAAATGCTGCCGGATTTTTGAAAAATAAAAAATAGAAGAAGAGAAAACATTTGAAAAAAATAAATAGAAAGAAAATTGTTGTCCAACAATAGTTTTGATTTTGGCCAATCGACCCGAACTACGCTAATTTGATTCTCACCACGTGAGGGATACGTAGGCAACCTTTGACGGGTCCAACCACCCCTTTTGCAAAAATAGCCAAAAATGTCAAATTTTAATTTTAAAATAAGGCAGGTGATTTCACTCTTGTTTAAAATAAGCTGAATGTTCCTCAAAAGGATGCTGAAAGGCTATTTTTTGCAAGAATAGCCCACCTAAGTCATTTTCCTTTTAAAATGGTTTGCGGGCACAGTCTTATAATTTCCCTCTCGGAAGTGCTGAACGGCTATATCTGTAAATCGAGTTTTCATTTTCATAAAGAAATGAAAAAACCATATTTTACAAAAATAGCCATTTTGTCAAAATAAGCCATTATATGTCCTGTTGTTGTTAAGAATAATCTCAATGACATTTAAACCTTCTCAGTCTTGTGGAGGCCTGTGGCGATGCCGAGTGATGCCCCACGGGCTCCAAGATGTGAAGCTTTGATGTACTCTTGATCTGGTTTTAATCATCGAGGTTGTTATTTTGAGTCAGCTTCTGTAGTTTCCCTTCAAGAAAAACAAAGTTTGAAAATCCAAAAAAAAAATATCTCTTTATTTTTGCATTAATTTGTAATAACTATGCTCGGTCTAACTCATCAGGGGTCATGATACGTAGGGAATCCACGTAGGATTTGACCATAACCATAACCAAAAAGGAAAAAAAAGAAAAAGGGGAAAAACCACAAAAAGACAAAAAGAAAAGAAAATAGCGGATAAACAAAGGAAATTAATAAGCTAAATACCCGAACGCTAACATAGTGGCTTTATTTTGTCACTTCAGTAAGGTGGTTGGTTTGTGGTTTTAAATCAGATAAAAGGCAATGGCAAACAATAATAGAATTGATTTGGTTAGTACCAGAACCCGACAACAGGTGGATGGACGAGATAAAGGGTTGAGTGAAGAGTTGCGGATGTTAAGACGACACATGGCAGATATATATCAAGCCTGGATGAGTAGGAAGGCACCACCCGCGCCACCACATTGTTTCTTGTCATACCCACTACCCCCCAACAATGAATACGGGAAGAGCCCTCGGGATAAGCTTTATACCGGAAATGAAAAGGTCATATGAAAATTAGGGCGAGATAAAATAACCATAAAGCCAAAAGAACAATCCTTAAAAAAATGCAAGGAATGAGAGGCCATGGTAACATGGCTTGCAAAGAACTGTCTAAGTCCCTTGAAGTTTGCCTGCCTGCGGGGTTCAAAGTGCCAAAAGTTAAACTGTATTATGGGAATGGAAATCCGGTAGCCCACTAGAAGGTCTATTGCAATGAAATGGGAAGTGTTGGGGAGAAAGATTACTTGTTGTTGGCATATTTCAGTAAGAGCTTAACTGGGGCAGCTTTAGAATGGCATAATCGTTATGATGTCAGTAAGTAGCCTACATTGGGTGACATGGCTCAAGATTTTGTGCGACATTTTCAGTACATTAAAAATAATGTCCAAAATTACCCTTCCCTATCTCAAATGAAAAAGAAACCCAAGGAAAATTTTGGGGACTTTTGGCTTAGATGGAACGAACAAGTTGCTCCGGACAGTCCTTCAACTGATAGAAAAGATGTTACTAAGCGCCACGAACAACAGGATCCAGTGGGCACTCTTGCTAAGCACTTTAAGCCTCAATATCAACCCCGCGGATATCCGTGTCATCCTCCGCACGGCTACTTCTCTCTATAGAACTCCCAATATCGTGTATCACCTTCCCGGTACCCCAACCACAACGCACTACCATATGCTCCAAATCCAAAATATCTTACCCACCCACGCAAGCCTACCTAAACCCTCCTAGATTAGGTTTTCGACCCAATCAAGCATTTAAGAAGGAGAGGTTGCAGAGAAAGAAAACATTCACTCCACTGGGAGAATGATACGCCAGTTTGTTCCAAAGGCTAAGCAAGTTGGACATGTTGAAGCCGATTAAGATAAAAACACCGAACCCTCTTCCACAGAAGTTTGATCCTTCTAAAACACGCACATAGTGCTCAGGTGCCCAGGGGCACGGCATAGCAAAATGTTGGAATATGAAGAATGCAATTCAAAAGCTTGTTTATACAAGCGACATTGACGTGCCAATGGACGTAATTTGGGAATAATTTGTAAGACTCAAAGGTCAGGAATATGCCCGTTCACGAGCAATGCACCAAAAAGAAGATATTAGATCTGAACGGGGAAAAAGGTATTGAGGTGACACAGATGATGGGGAAAAGTGGTTAATTAGTAAACATGCAAGATCTTTACGAAAATATCAGTTGTCATAGAAAACGCATGGGGTAAGATAAAGAAAGTTATCATCTAAGTTTCAAAGATGGTCGGACAACGCAAATCATGGAAATGAGAAAAGGAAAGTCATCCCAGCGGGAGTCCCACAACCAACCACCGCATTTTAAACTGACAGAATCTTTTTTGATTTGAAATAGGGGCATGGAAATGTTATTGATGGCAGAACGATATGCTACTGGAGGATTATCAAACTGGGGCAGAAATTTTTCTGTCGTGTTGAAAAATTTTCTTGAAGTCGAGTACCCATCTGAAGAACATGAAGGTCAATACAAGTGTTTTTACAAAGAGAAATGTAAGAGAGGTAGTTTTCAGGAAAGAAACACCAATTTTAAGAAAAGTAATTTTTTTGAGGATTGAAACACTAGTTTTAGGGAAGTAGTTTTGTGAAGGAGGACAACACCAGTTTTTAGGGAAGTGGTTCTGAAGGAGGACAATTCAAGTTGGAAGGTAGATAAAAAAGTTTCAGAGGAAGATAAGATAAAAGGAAAGAATCTTAGTCTGTTGAATCTTTCACCTAAGATGAAAATCTTAGTCTCATAAAATTTTCACCTAAGATAAAATGAAAGAATCTTAGTCTGTTGAATCTTTCACCTAAGATGAAAATCTTAGTCTAATGAATTTTTCACCTAAGATAAATGCATAATTTGGAAAAGAGGAAGGCATAATTTGAAAACAAAAAGAAGGCAGAAGTTTGACAAACGAAAGGAATGCATCATTTGGAAAAAGGGGTAGGCATAATTTTAAAACAAAAGGGGAAGGCAGAAGTTTGAAAAAGAAAGGAAGGCAGAAGTTTGAAAACCAAAGGGGAAGGCAGAAGTTTGAAAAGAAAGGAATGCATAATTGGGAAAAAGAAAGGAAGATAGAATTTGAAAAAGAAAGAAACGATGGTTGAATTTGAAAGATTAAGAATGTATGGAATCAAAATGGGCCTAGTCTGATAACTCTTCTCCTAGGATCCAAATCTTAGTCTCTTAAAATTTTCGGCTAAGATAAAAATCTTAGTCTGATAAATTTTTCACCTAAGATAAAAGTAAAATTCTTAGTCTATTGAAACTTTCACCTATGATGAAAATCTTAGTCTGATGAATTTTTCACCTAAGATAAAGGTAAAAATCTTAGTCTGTTAAAACTATCACCTAAGATGAAAAACATTATCTAATAAATTTTTCACCTAAAATAAAGGTAAAAATCTTAGTCTGGTGAATCTTCACCTAAAATGAAAACCTTAGTCCGATGCATTTTTCACCTAAGATAAATTTTAAAATTTCAGATACATTTCAGTCTTTAAATCTTTAAAAGTTGCATTTCAGTCTTATCACAATTCAAGTTTTAGTTCTTATTAGATGTGGTAACAAGCACCCAGTCACCAAACTGGGGCAGAAAAGTTTCTTTGTTTGTCTATTTTGTTGCAGTCAAGAGCCCCACGGGAGAACAAGGGAATACTTTTCAAGCTTCAGCAGTCAGGAGCCCACCGGGAGAACAAGGGAATACTTTTCAAGCATCAGCAACTAGGAGCCCACCTAAAAATGGACATATATGTCAAATTGCAGCAGTCAAGCATTACTAGGAGAAAGGGCAAAACATCTTAGATCACAATTCAAGTTCGCAACAAATGAGGCTTGCGGAAAGAATTCGAGTCAACAATCCGAGGCGACTAACAGAAATTGGCCACAATCCAAATAATAAAAGAAGAGGAGAAACAAAAAGAAGGCAAAAGCGAATCCAAATGTAGAAGTAGAGAAAAATGTGAATTGTTCAAGACATGGTTGAGGTCACAAGCACTGCGTACCTGGTTTTGTTCTAAAAAGCTAAAGAAGAATGAGATAGCACCTGCAGCTAACAAGCGCCAAGGTTCAAATCTAAAGTCTGCATGAAGAACCATTCAAGACTCAAGATCCAGCTTCAGAAGACTTATAGATAGGAATCTTGTAACTCATAGTTGACAGGCTTAGATATTCTTTTTCATCTTTTGATTTTGATGTAATAACAAGACCGCAGACCGAAACCTCGGCGGAATGGCATGTTGACCGGCTCTTTACCTCGGCATACGCTACCATCTCACTCACTTCTGAACTACACTAACCTGATTCCTTTATAGCCAAAGATATGTAGGAAACCTCTGATGCAAGGTTCAGTCAAATCTTTCAAAAAGTGCTTCCCACGGAGTATTCAAACGGGCAAAAATCGGGCGTATCCGCTCACTTATCTTTGCACAAAAATTCTTCGGGTTTACGAGCAAAGATGGGCAGCTGTAAGCAAGTGATTTTTCCCCTACATGAAAATAACTCCTAAAAATAGACCAAAATAATTTTAATTGTTATTTATGTGTTTGTCTTTATTTAGTTGCATTTCATGCATTTTTAGTATTTCTAAAATTGAAAAACCATTATAAAAAGTGTCACATTTTAATTTCATGCCACCTTAGGTTTAATTTGCATTTAAGAATTAATTATGTTGAGTTAATTGTGCTATTAATAAAAAAATGATCTTTTTACATAGTTAGATAATTAGTTTAATTTTACAATTTGAATTAAAATAGGAATTTAGTTTAGGTCTTCAATTAATTAGAGAAAGAAAAAAACAACAAAAAGAAGAGGAAAGTAAAAAGGTTTGGTTTTAAAATTCAAATTGACCAAACATTTGAAAAGCCCAAATTTACCCCCAAAACCTTATGCAAAATATTTTTCCCACAAAACTATTCCCCACACACACACCCTATGCACAACTATATACACACACACAAAAATACATTTTAGAGGGGTGAAGACAGACGAAACAAAAATAGAGAACGACCGTCCTCTCTCCCGTTCTTCCTCTTCAAAAACAACTCCATAGCAGCAAATTCTTCGGACTTTCTTCCACACAAAAATCAGCTCGACACAAAATATAGTTTCTTCCACCACCAAACAGTCAAAACCATTCTCCAAAATCAATTTGTTTTCTTATTTAAAACTGCAAAGAACCAGCTGAGAATCAGGCCTAAAAACAGTCCTTAAACCATAAAAATCGTCACACAAAAAAAAAAAAACAATCCAAACATGCAGCCATTAATGATGCTCCAAACACACTTGAAACAACCTTAAACCACCAGCAAAAACAGCTCCAAAAGCAGCTGAAACGTCATCCGAAAACCAGCTGAATCACAACACCAAACCACCCCAAAAATAGTAGTAATCGCACCATATTTGCCGACGAACAGAGGTTCATTTTTACTGTGTAAGAACACCCAAGTTCAGTCGATTTTCTTCAAGATTCCCGGCGCCAGCGTGGGTCTCGATCGGATTGTTGTTTGTTTGCTGCTATTTCGCTTCATCCGTAACCGAATTTACGGCTGATCTTAGTCTTTATTTGGTCTTGCTATGTTAGATTCTTGTTGTTGAGGTATGTACAGTTTAGATAATGTAATTGTTATAATTAATTAACTGAATATCATGATATCATTCAGTTTGTTCACGTTGTGCTTGTATGTGTGAGATTAGTTTACTTATGTATTTGATAACTTTAAATTACTATAACTTTAGTGTGGGAAATATTATCTTGTTAAGTTTCTAAATAGATGATGAAAAATGGATTAATAGCATAGCAAGTTGAGTTTAGCTATTGTATTATGGGGCTGCTGTTATGTTGTTGATGAGCCGTTCTAGTATGCTTTTTTTTTTTTTCCGAGCTTCGTCAAACAGCATTTTTATATTTGGTTTGCAGTTCCTTGCTGTTGCTAATTTCTACAAAAAGCAACATTGAGTCCTTTTCTTATTTTTAAGGTCAATGATGGAATGGAATAGCCCCTTTAATTCTGGATACTCAGACGTTGATATTGAGGGTATTACATAGTTTTTCCTTAATTGTTCATTGTCATGCAAATCTCAAATTTTAGGATAACAGAATCATTGCATTGTAGTTTCTTTTAGGAGCAATTAATAAATAGTACCACTGTGACTATGGCTACGGTTCCCATGACATAGTTACGATGCCTAATTCCAAATTCGGGGCGTTCCATGTTGTGTGACACATAGTTGATGGCCCCCCAAAGCTTAGTCTGAATTTCCTTCTAAAATTGGAATCGAGGCGCGCCGGGCCAAATAAAACCCCTTAAAAATTATATTAGGAGTATAGGGAATTAATTCACAAATATAAAATTAGGTTTTAAATTAGGTAGCGGCTTCATGCTAAAAGTGTCTTCCCTTTTGTTTGAATTCGGACTTGAATTCAAGGTCCGAATTTATAAATGTAAATTAATTGGCCTTTTAGAGACAAATAATAAATAGAAAATCTTAATTGCTTTAGGTTGACCTTCTAATAATAAAACGTGTCGAGCCTCTCTAGACAAAATATACAAATTGCGAGGTCCTCTTTAGTTACTTAATTAAAAATACATAGCATTTGGAGCATGCCGTTTAACAAATTTCACAGCCCTTCACAAATTTAAAAGATGTTAGTCGTTTTAGACGCCCTGTTAATAAAGTTACATTCCTAAACTTGGGTGTGCATTTCATGCAACCCAAATCCAAATCCAAAAATATTGAATAGGAATATGTCGAGGATCCGGGTGCATTTCATGTGATGTGATCCGAAAACACGTTCTTAAACAACAATCACTTTCTTAATGATTAACTAACAACGGTAAATAATTCTAAAATGCACTATGAGTTTTAACATGTATAAAAATCAGATAGTCAAATATCGCAGTTGAGCGACCGTGCTAGAACCACGGAATTGGGGAGTGCCTAACACCTTCTACCGGGTTAACCGAATTCTTTATCCAGATTTCTCGTTCGCGACTGTTAAAAAGAGTCATACCCTTCCTCAATTCGAGATTCAAACCGGTGACTTGGGACACTGATTCATGCCCAAACAACGGTCGTTGTCAATATAATCTGGTCTATTAAGTCCAGAGTCGTTCCCACAGAGAATTAACCTATGAACTGCAACTTTCACAACCCAAGAACACTTTTGAAGCAGCTTCCCAAACTTTTGAATATATGTTTGTGGATGTTTTCTAATAACTAACTTTTGCAAGATATTAAAGACTTAAAGGAAAGAATTGAATAAGATGTAAAGAATGAAGAGAAAGACTAAGGTATTGATTTCCCTTATTGATGGAATCCATTCTGTTTATGCTCATACAAATTGTCAATATTATTCTATCAATCATGAACGTTATTTTTAGCATAATTCTCTCCCGAGCAACTACAATAATTTACTAGTTCACTCTCCCGAGCTACCCTAGCTAGCTTTAATTTGAACTGTTCACTTTTGATTGCACCCAAGGTTTCATTATTCCTAACCCCACCTTTACGCCTACAATTATAGATTCCTCCAATAATCTAGGTGTGGTGTTGTTCAACAATTTACCTAAATATGTACTCTTTTCCAAGTTATGCATACTAAATAGGCACAACTAATTGGGGATCCTACCAATTAACTACAACAAGAACGAAGTTGAACAAATAGAAATCTAGCTAACAATTTGTAATCACATAACCCAGAAGTTCATCACTCAATAGGTTCCATCAATACCTTAGATAAAGAATTAGCTACTCATAATCAAAGAAACAAGATAGATAATTGAATTCATAATCAAAGATTCAATGTAAAAGAAAGAAAAAAGTTGAGAGAGTTCTCTCTTACTAGTTTTCTTGCAAAAGTAATGAATAATACAATACTTCCCTCTCTTGGGCGAATCCTACAATTATATAGAGGGTTTAGGTTACATTGCATCTTGATAAGATTGACCCTAAGAATTTCGTCCTCGCCCGCAGTCCGTCCGCGTTCGCGGATGGACCGCGGAAAATCCACTCCTCTGAACCTGTTGAGGTTCCGCGAGCCCCTTCCACCGCGGTCCGTCCGCGTTCGCGGATGAACAGTGCCGCGGACTCTTCTTTCTATTTTTCAACACAAACTTAAATCTTGCTCTACACTTGGCATTTTTACCATCTTATGACTCCAAAATTGCTCGTTTAGTCTCCAATGGCTCATGTGTACATATAACACACCAAAAACACTAATAAGAGCATTTTGTCATCACAAAACAATATCAAAACAACAATAAAGCTAGATTATTTAGGGCATAATTATAGTCAAATTTACCTATTATCAATACCCCACACTTAAACCTTTGCTCGTCTTCGAGCAACCTTAATCACACTTTAGGCCAATTTTTATTAATGTCTCCCCCAAAATATGTCACAAAAGCTATCATTCATGGTTAACCTAAGACATGCACAATCCTTACCTAACCGTAAACTCAAATGCCGACACATTATTGCTTACTCTAGTTATTATCACAGACTTGCAAATTTACCTTTTTCTTCTAGAGTTACATGCCCTCACACAATTTATTGAGAGAAGTTCCCACACATAAATAATTTTGAACATGGAACTTATAGATATAGGAAAAATTCACTCAGTCTCAACAAAGAACATTCATATGAATACAGATACACCATAGGCTTGCCCCTAGAATAATACTCCACTAATCGAGTTACTCAATCACATATCAAGAGGTCTTTAAGGGTTGTAATGTTGGCTAAGGGACGTGTCGGATACTTTTGGTTATAGTGGCTAACCTCTCTAAGCACTTTCTTTCTTTTTCACAACTTCCCTTTTTTGGCTTTCTCCTTATGTCTCTCCTTAACATTCATTCACCTTTATTTACTTTTAATCCCCAATTTTCTTTTGTTGGTGTAACCGGCCTTTCTATTTTACATTTTTTTTCATCAAAGAATGTAGCATTTACAGTATTTTGCCAGTTTACCATTTTCTACCATTCATTCTTGATTTTCCCTTTTTCAACTTCCCTTCAACCCACACTTAGACTTTTGCATATTCATTATAACACAAGTGCTTCTAGGAGGCAAAGTAGAACAATATATGATTTTGATTTTTCATGAACATTCAAGGGTTATCAAAGAATAGGCTTTAAGCACAAAGGGGTTAACTAGGATATTATGTAATGGTGAATTCATAGATTATTGATTTATGGGGTTACAGAAAGAAATGCCTCTATCATCTCTACAACCAAACAACTTCTATTTCGCTTTGCAAACACACAGGGCAAGTTCTAGGTATCATGTAAAACATATAATGTAAGTAAAATCTCACACACACTTATCATGCAACTCATTTAGAATCAGGTTCATCTACAAAATCCAATCAACGTTCAAGCAAGTTGTATCGTGCAATTTAAGGCATATCCTAGAATGTACAGTCAAGCTTAGATAATACATTCTCAGGTTCATTTTAGTTTTGCTAATGTGCATACTTGGGGTTACATGCTAACCTTTGCCCTCTAATCCTAAAAAAGAAAAATTTACCTAACCCGGTTCAATAAAAACCCTTGGAAAAGAACCGCGATCAAAAGAAAAACCAAGGGGGAGGTGATCCACTACCTAGAAAAAGGAAATAAAAGAAAGAAAAATTCCTACATGGACTACTTCTCTCAAGAGTACTTGTCCAAATAGTCCGTCATCAGGAAGAGTCCTCTACTCATATTTTTGGATTTTTTCAAATTTTTGATTTTTTTGTGTTTTTTTTATCTCGACTTAAACCCTTAAGAAACCCGTCGCCAAGTGTCCATCATCGGGCCAAGCCAGCTAATATAATTTACAACTAGAACTACTATGTACAACATATACAAGATAAGTTCCCACCCCACACTTAAAATCATGTCATGTCCTCATGGCATAATAATACAAGTATAGCTCAGAAGGGTGAGAGAACTTACCTGTGACTCACTCAGAGTTGGAGACGGTGGTGGGGTCGACATTGCAAGCTCGACCCAGAGCTCGAAACCATGCCATGAACCTGTTTTCAGTCCTAGCTTGCCTTTGGGACATCTCGTCCATGCGCGTGTGTAAACCATCCACTGAGGTGTGTAAATCCACAACATCCTCCTCCATAAACCTAAGCATAGGTCTAGTGGACTCGGACCTAGATATGCCTGCTCCATGATGAGCGTGCCCAGAAGGGCCGGCGGAGTCCGTGGAATGCCGAGGATTGGACAACCGGCACAAGTTCATCCTCATTGTCTAGATCAATCGGGTCATTGCCTCTACCCACCCGAATGTAAGAGGCCTTGAATAGAGCTTTTGGAGGCAACTCACTATCCGTAGGTAGTACCGGAGTCCGGTGGGAGAGGCACAGAGAAGTGACAAGAGACGGGAAGTAGAATCCCTTGGATTTGAGGGGTCCCCTCAGCACCATCTCGTCAGCTATCACGCGGGCAATGTCAACGTCCTGCTGGGTGACAAAGCACCATGTCAGCAATGCCCTATTATCACATCTGTTGTGTTGCTTGAGGGCATAAACCGGTTACATATAATCAAAATCCAGCACTTGGCAGTATGGGTGAAGCTGTTAGAATGCAACGTACTTTGGTCTCTTATCCAGACGGGATGACCATTGACACATAAGGCCTCAATCAAGGTGTCCCAAGTGACACCAAGCCTATCGTGGTAAAAGTCCACGTCACCAGAAAAAGCGGGCTGTCTAAGAACCTGCCTAATAGTGGGTACATGAGCCCAGACATACATACCTCTGACGAAGACTTCTCTGGTCATTCCGTAGGGTGCGTTCGCATAGAACTCCCTACCTAGCATTTTGTTGACGTGGGTCGGTTCATCGAACAGGAACTCCGTCTCTCGACGGCGGATCTCTTTGTACATATCGGGCTTTTCAGCCCGAATAGCCATCCTGTCGATTGCGATCTCCTGTAGCCAAGCTTTAGTAGCCTTGGCATGAATGTTCGCTTCGGCTTCTTCGCCTGTGAATCCAGACTCGTCGTAGGTCGTTCGCCTAGACGAGCTTGCAGCATTCCTGGATCTTTTAGGAGCCATAATCTTTCACAAAAAAAGAACCAAAAATTTCCATCACGTTAGTACATCAGTTGGCTACTCACACTTCACCATCCATGGACTACAACAATATTTCTGTTAGTGCTTTCATACCATAACTCCTACTATTGACCATTTTTCTAACAACTTTGCCAAGTTACCTAGTGCACCCCACACTTATTTCTTGTGGCATTCCAACATGACCCAATTATACATACACCATCTCCAATTATACACAACAACAAACAACCAAAAAAAATTAGGCATTATCTCCCCCAAAAATACAACACCCAAATACTACAAAATATTTTTGCCAACTTTGG